>MU226655.1:368180-378393 GCA_018584345.1 Thuja plicata | reverse complement strand
CACTGAGAAAACTGTCAAAGCATACAATAAACAGAAATCCTTTATTGAATTGATGTTAAAATTCCATACACCGACTACACCCTCCTTTTATGATTGTTTACAATGTATTTATCCTTTTTCCACCCATAGGAACTGATCCCAACCTCCTTAACTACCCAAAAACTACCTCTTGGCGTTGATCTTTCTAATCCATGCTTATTACATTTTGTCAATTTTAATGATTTTTTTTTTTTTGTGACTTTTCCCAACTTGGAACATGAAACCCTTCTTATTGCATTGACATCATCTCTTAAATATTTTATAACCCAAAATATGACTAAGACTCTTAAGTTACTTATACCCCCATTACATAGCCTTATTAGGCCTTAGTTGCATAACATGGCAACATCTTGACAACTTAATCAAAATGACTCAATATGAGTTCCAAATGGCTTTAATAGCCCAATTACATTAATAAATGGCTTTATAGGCCTCATTCTAGTCTTCAAATTATTAAGGTCATCCATGTGACCCCCTTGGTGTTCCTCCAAGCCCTGGTGCTCCTGCACCAATTTTGGCTATAGAAAATTTCTTTGATACCCACTACAAACCCACCTTGTTTGAAATAATGGTGTATAGTGAGCACGATCGAGGTGTTTATTGTTATTCAATGTAATATACACATATTTTGTGGGTGTAAATTTGACATTTTTTTTATTTTTTACCATCATTTCTTATTCTTTCTATAGTTATTCTCTAGTTGTGTTGCAGAACAGACTGGGTTTCTAGTGGGTATTTTTTACCATCGTTGTTATTCTTTGATTATATCATAGAGAAGAGTGGGTTTATAGTGGGTTTTGAGCATGATTTTTATTCTCTAGTTATGTTGTAGACTAGATGAACAAAATATTGTTGAATAAAACATGCAATAATTTGTTCTTATGTACTTCATTAGGTTTTTATGTAATGAAAATACACACACACACACACACACATGTATTTACATATATTTATGTATTTATATAAACTAATAATGGTGTATATCCAACATGGGCATGAAACCAAACCATGAATATTCATTCATCATATTTTTATGTAATGTAATAACATTCCATTGAGTTATATATGATATTTGTTTTCCTATTCTATTTTTTAAAGAAAGTTTCATGACACTTAATTTCGGTCTAGAAAATCTCTTTGATACCTACTACAAACCCACTTTGTATAAAATAATGGTGCATAGCCATCACGGGCATGAAACCAAACCATGGATATGTGTTGATCACATTTGAATGTAATGCAATAATTATTCCTTATACATACATACATACATACATACATACATATATATAATGGTTTGTGGAACTAAACCATGGATATGTGTTCATCTATTTTTTATATAATGCAATAACATTTCATTGTGTATATATATGATGTTTTTTTTCCTGCTCTATTTTTTTAAAGAAAGTTTCATGACACTTATTTTGGGTATAGAAAATCTCTTTGATACCTACTACAAACCCACTTTGTATGAAATAATAGTGCATAGCCAACTTGGGCATGGACCAAACCATGGATATGTGTTGATTAGTTTTTAATATAATGCAATAATTATTGCTTATATATATACATATGTATGTATGTATGTATGGTGCATGAAACCAAGCCATGGATATGTATTCATCAGATTTTTATGTAATGCAATAACATTTCGTTGAGTATATATATGATGCTTGTTTTCCTACTCTATTTTTGTAAAGATAGTTTCATGACACATATTTTGGGTATATAAAGTCTCTTTATTACTTACTACAAACCTACTTTGTTCGAAATAATGGTGCATAGCCAACATGGGCATGAAACCAAACCATGGACATGTGTTGATCAAGTTTTTATGTAATGCAATGATTGTTGCTTAGACACACACACATGTATGTATGTATGTATGTATGTATGTATGTATCATTAAATTGGATAAAAGGGGATTTTAACTTTGTGTTGTAGTAATGGTGTTTGGCTTTGTTTGAAAATGCATATCTATTTGAATTGTACTAGCTAATGCTCTTTACTGCATGTTTTTATGTCATCAACCAAACGATTAAAAGAATTATCCTCTTTGTTTTTCTCCCATAGATTTAATAACTCCTCAATTTAGAAAATGATGGGCAATATGTCATATGAACCAAACTATGACTTTGACTTACAACTATCTCTTGTTGACAATATTGTGATTCCATGTTCTCGTTCCACTTTTTTGTTGTGATTCATTTATAGATGGCATATGCATGTTTAGTGTTTTGTAAAAAATAGTAGAAAATAATGAAAAGCCTTTCAATTTGTCTTCTTGTGGAGCTGCATGTATAAATATGTATAAATTTGTGTGCATCATATGTTTGCAAAAAATGTACTTATTTTAGAATAACGGCCTTCTTGATACATAACTATGTATGTATAAATATCAACATGGCCACATAAATATTTAGTTGCATGCTCCTCTCTTTTTAGGATACTGGCCTTCAGGTGCAGCTCACTTCAAATGTCATTTGCAATATAAATGCTAGTGATAAACTACCATCCCCAGTAGTCTAGCTCTTATCCTTTAAAATTTTGAATAATGACCAAATTGATCTTGAGTGACATGAGATTGTGCTCTTTGATGGCACACACATGCAATTAGGCATTGTATTGCCAAAGTAATTTGACCTTTTTTATTCAAGAGCACTAAAGATAGGTTCTATAATATCACTTACAATTTATTCCTATAGAAATGTTTGGGGCTCAAGGTAGTGAACGCTATATGTGTTCTCAATTTTCTTATTATTATCATAATTTTTTTTTCACATCTTTGTTGTTCACTATTTTGATTTGCTCCTTTCACAGGGCTATAATTATATTCAGCCTAGATATCAAACATCCATATGGTATGTTTCTTGGCAAACCTAGATAGCTCTTCCAAGAGAAAGAGAAACAAATGTTGGCACAAGGGACCCCCNGGCCCCCCCCCCCCCCCCCCCATCACCTAAACGAGCCCTTAAATTTGCATCACACTTGACCCCTATATAGCCAGACACTCTAATGAATATTAGTCTAGTAAAAGCACTAAACCCTATCCAAAATAAATGGACAATTAAAGGTCATGTGATAAGCAAAAGAAAAATGAATCATTTTAATAGAGTTGATCGAGAAGGTCAGGTCTTTAGCTTTGACATCATAGATGTTGAAGGGATGGAAATTGAGATAACTTATTTTGATGATATAGATGAATTGTATTACAATGGAGTTGAAATGGGTGTGTTACATTGTGTCTCAAAAAGTATTGTTAAAGAGGCCAACACAAAATAAAACAATTTAAATAGCCATTTGGAGATCATATTGGATGATACATCATTATTAAAGCATTACGACAATGGTGTTTATGGATACCTCTTAATGAAATCATAAGTTGTGACAATAATGCTTTGGTTGATGTGATTGGTGTCGTGATTGTTGCTAAAAATTTGTCTATAATATGTAGAAAAAAATAGTGAAGTAAAGCAAAAAAATTGTGCAAATAAATGTCTAGTTTTTCTATTGATGTCACTTTCTGGGGTATTTTGTGGGAGCCAATAGATGAAGATTTGGAAAAGTTGTATGCCTCAAAAACACTTATCTTTCTCATTGTTAAGAATGCACGTGTTAGTTACTTCAATGAAAATTAATTAATAAAATGATGATAACAACTTTGTCCATTAATCATGTTATTCTTAAGGCTGAGACTTTTAAATCAAGGAGAGAGATCACTGATGAGACTCTTTTTCTCTCACCATCCCCTGGACAGGTTAACATAGTATACATTATAATGTCAATTGCATTTGTTCTTCAAAACATTAGTGTAATGTCTGAAATAGTACAAACTACCATCGAAGCTTTCATTAAATTCATTAAAACTGATTTGTTCTCTTATCTAGCTTGTCCTTTGCAATTCAATGACAAACAATGCAAAAAAATGTAAGCAAAAAACTGATAATTCTTGGTTTTGTGAAAGATTTCAAGCTTCCACTCCACAATACAATTATATGTATTTATTATAGCTAAAAATTCAAGACCACATAGATAGTCTTTGGATTATTGCTTTTGATGAGGTTGCTACCACTTTTCTACACATACTTGCAAGCGAACTTCACATCCTAGAAATTGATGGCGAATCAGTTAAAGTTATAAACGGTGGTAGTTGTAGTTACTATGTTTTCACCCTTATGCTAACCACTAAAATATACAACTCCCAGAGAAGGCTTAAAGCAACAATCAACAAAGCAATTGAAGTTAAATTTGAAAGTGAATCAAAGATTTTGCTTGAAGAGATCGCACCAATGGTTGTTACTACGTGATTTGTTTGGTTATTGCTCATTTACCATGTCACATATCTTTTAGAAAATATATACATCTTAGGTGTTTTATTTTCATTTATGTATGCCCCATAAACATGTTTGTGTCATTGCCACTTTGAATTACAATACTAAAAAAACTTTGATGGCTGCTACTAAGTTATTTAATTTTTTCTTCATGCCCACACATTTGACATTCCTTTGAGATTACACATATATATCAGTTTTTTGTTTTCATATAGCCTATTTTGTCAACTCTTTTCAACGCTTGGTTTAAATATTTATTTGGTTATTGCTCATTTACCATGTCACGTGGATTTTAGAAGATATATATACCTAACATATTTTTTTGTCATTTATGGATGTTTAATAAACATGATTGCATGAGCACCACTTTTAATTACAATACTAAAAAAATTGGTGACTGCTACTAAGTTATTTATTTATTTTTGTTGATGGCTACATATATGACACACCTTTGAGATTGCACATATCTATATTAGTTGTTTGTGTTGGAAATAATGGAATGGTGTGTACTGAGAGGGGAGGGGTGAATCGATGCCCTTAAAACCTTTATCACTTAACCTTAATCCTTTTAGTAATCAATTGTATTACCAATAATATGTTTTATTCTATCTTTGTGTATGTTATATCAATTCATAAACCCAATTAGCATGTAAACATTCATAGAAACATTCATGAAATGTAATGACACATGACACAAGATTTGGTAACGCATAAAACCGCTGTTAGAAGGTAAAAATTGTGGTGGGGATGAAACCCACAAAAATTCACTATCTTTAAAATGGAAGGGGTCGGTTAAGGCTTACAAGTTGATGAATTATGATGATCTTACCCTATTAGGAGTAACATATAGAGACTGATTAAGGTCTACTCTATTAAGATATTTAGCAACATTGTTTAGTGTGCACTCGGTTAAGAGGTTTACAAAAGGATTGTTAAATCCACCTTCTTTAAGGATTTCTTCTATTTTCTACACTTGTTAGAATGTAGTAAAAAATATTCATTTACCTGAGTATATGCAATCTATAATTGTTGATTACAGATCCAATAAAGTTCACATTTATAATTATCACCTATAGTGATTGATCAATACCTATGTTTTGCTCGGTAGCTTTGGATCTTGTTCTTGATAACTAATTTCATCTTTGGTTGTTCTTCTGCATGAAATTATATCTCTAATCCATAGAAGTGTTTGTGGCTACAATCATCATCACATCCACTTGTTCTGATTGATTACACATTTATTTATACAATGATTTTTACATAAATGAGTTTCACGCATAACAATGATAACTCTATGGTCAAAGGTTTACAACTTGACCTTGATCTCCTAGTTTTCATGTTTCTAATTAGTTAGACTGATTAAAAAAATTATAATTACATTTATTGTCCCTCAAGAAATGGATTTAAAGCTAATCAAAAAGATAAATATAAAACACAAGTGTTTTATCTAACATGGAAGTCAGATCCACATTTCTCAGGATATATAACTGTCTCTCAGTAGACTGGTGCTCAGGTTGCTCTTTAGTCTATCGGGTTCCTCTTTTATCTGTTATATTGGGTTACACTATAATCTTCTTGTTGGGTTCCTCTGTTGGGTTACTCTATTAGGTTCCTCTTGTAACATTTTTGGGTTGTACTAGTAAACTATGTCGTTGGGTTCCCTTGTGATCTTGTATGTCAAGTTGCACTAAGACTATCTTTTGGTGTTGGTGTAACCGACAATTCAAAACTATTTCTCCTTTCATACTAATGGAAAAATATGTCTTGATCTTCCCCTTTGACAATAGTATCAAAAAATGATATGTGCAAATACTAAAATGTGTATTATGTACACCATGTGTTCACCTTGTCATTATGACTCCTCCTATGTATATGTCGGTATAGTATATGTATATGTATGTACACTTGCCTTTATACTATTCTCCCTTTTCACCTTATCTTCCCCCTTTATCATATCATTTTCCCCTTGTGTCATATTAGTTTCCCCCTTTTTTCATAGTAAGGGCAAAGGTGTAATTACTTACAACTTGTCAAAAATGTGGGAATGGGAGTTGTTCATGTCTTCCATCATCTTCTCCTATTTTTCTTGAAGGTGTTCTAGGGTCATTTTCTCCAATGTAATCCTTGTGTGCATATCATAGATGTTTTCAATGATAGACATCTCTAGCATGGCTACCAATTTTCTGGTCATAGTAATATGTTGTTGCAGTAGTGTAAGATTTGGTAGCAATAGAGCTTGTAGCTCGATTACCTCATCTCTAAACTTTGATTCTGCCTCTTGAATATGAAGTCTCGACTTCTTTATTTTCATTACCTTTACATAATGCAACTTGATTGCATTTTTTAGTTTTTGAGAGACCTTGAGAACTAGCAGTAAGATCTACATCTATTTTTACAATCTTTTCACTATTTTCTTTAGTGAAGTGTTCTAATGTGCTTAACTTTTGAATCAAAGTGATAGCTTCTAAAATTATTGGTTCTAATGCATTTACTAGTTCAGGAAGCTTTACCTTATTATCAGCCACTTCTTGGCTGATTTTCTCTGTCAATTTATATTGATACTTTTTCTTTGTGTGTTCTTCTATTGCCTTTTCTGCCTCCACATTTTGTGATTGGATTATGTCAGTAAGAACGGATAATTGATCAATGATAGATGCATTTTGATCAATGTCTGTATCAGGTACTATCTATTGAAGTATATCCCTTGTTTTTTCAATTACTTTTGTGTCCTTTGTTTCCTTTTTAAACTTATCTTGGATAGCTTTTCTTCTACAAAGTTCTGCATAGTTTGTAAGTGTCTCTGGATCCAATGTCCTCAGATCACAAGCTAGTATCTCAATAAGCTCATCCAATGTAACTAGATTCTTATTCTTTTTCTTCTTCTTCTTTGATAGTGTGGTGGAGGGACTTATATTCAGCACCATATAAAGTTCCTTTACTTGGTCTAATGTGCTTGGTGAAGGCTTTGGAGTATGTGTACTTGTATCCTACTACTCGGTGTCTACCTGTCAGTTGGGAGTGGAGGTCTCACTATCAAACTTAACTTTTTTTGTAGCATCTCCTTCGGTATCCTTAAGAGTGGTATCACCTTTCTTCTCTTCTTAAACTGTATATTTTTGTTCTCCTCCTATTTCTTTTTGTTCTTCATTGGTTTCTTTTTGTTCATCATTTGTTACATTTTGTTCCTCTTCACCCTTATCATTGGGTATGTGATGCAGGAGCATCCCAGGGTAGTTGGCTATCCTGCATGTTTGGAATATTTGATGGAGTTGTGTGAACTTCTTTTCATGTGTGAGGGATTTGGTAGAGTTGTTTGGACCTACTTGGGTCTTGGGTAATTGGTTTTTATGTATTTAATGGAACTTGGCATGGTCTTGGTTGCTTGGCATGGACTGGGAGGAGCTCGGCCTTGCTTAGGAATTTGGTGCCTATTATAGGTTGTATAAGTAATTTTCCACAAATATTTAGAGGATAAAAATTTCATGGGTTGAAGAGGGCCTAGATTTATACCTACAGTTCGAAGCACAAGTCCTAATTCATCCAGAGCTAGGAGATATCGCGATTTTACTAAGACATCAATTTTGGGCATTTAATTGTTGTTGTTGGCCGACTTGTGGCATTTAATTTATGTGTTTGTATTTAATTTATGTTCAGGGATGACCTGTGGCTTAGATTGGTATAAGTAGGGTTTGTGGGGGAAATCTTTAGTCATTATTCATTCATCTTGGAGAAGAGGAAGAGGTAGAGGAGAGAGTTTTGAGAAGAGCTAGTGGTTGCGGCTTGGGGGACAAGGGGATTGCTTGGTGGACTTGTGAGCACAAGTTTAGATCTTCCTTGGGGGATCCTACCAGTGTGTGGATCTGGACTAGCTAGGATTATTCATCCACCTGGGAGAAGAGGAGGTGGTTGTGGAGCTAGTTTTGATAGGAGCTAGTGGCTACGGCTTGGGAAACAAGGAGATTGTTTGGTGGGCTTACGAGCACAAGTTTAGATGTTCCTTGGGTGTTCCTACTAGTGTGTGGATCTGGGCTAGCTAGGGTTTTGTTTAGATCTTGTGAGATCTTACAAAGTTTCTATTGTAATTTCATTGTATTTGGTTGTAACCTGGAAGGCCTTACAGTCGGGCATGTTGGATGAAAATATAATGATTCTATTATGAGTATTTGCATTGTGTGGATATAAATCTCTGTGTTGTTATTTATATTACATTGTGTGGTTATTGGTTGGGGGATAGGACATCTCCATTGGGGATTTCCCTTCCTTGACCTTCATCAGATGGTATCAGAGCACAGTTGTTCCTGAGTGTGTGGACATAGCACCGAATGTGAGGCAGTTTGCACCAGCACCTTGGGTGGAGTTTATCACAGTGTGGTTATTCTTTAATGTGTGGAAAGAGCACCGAATGTGAGGCAGTTTGCACCAGGACCTGCACTAAAGGTTGGATCTAGTTGGTGATTCATTGCAGAGGGTTTGTGAAGATCTTAGAAGATGGCTCTAAGAATATTAGACCCTGAAATGATTGCAAAACTCCATGATGTGGTGGAGAAGAATATTTCAAAGACTTTTGCTCGGATGGAAGCTAGATTGACTAATTTAGTTAAGGAATGGATGGTTGAGAGTGATCCATCTTTAGATAAATTTCATAAGAGAGTTTGAGAGATCTTCAAACCGTGGAGCTGGAGTCTACCGATCAGGAAGCGAGTTGTCTGGCCAGTTAGAAGACTTGTTCAAGAGAGAAGAGCACATAGCAAGGTTGAGATGGAAGTTGGTTTTGTTGATCAGTGTGTGGAGTCTGATACAGAACCTGTAGAGAAACTTGTGGTTGTTTCTGAGGAGCTTCCTAACCTTGTTG
This sequence comes from Thuja plicata, assembly GCA_018584345.1. Lineage (NCBI taxonomy): Eukaryota > Viridiplantae > Streptophyta > Pinopsida > Cupressales > Cupressaceae > Thuja > Thuja plicata. Next base: position 369,171 of record MU226655.1, on the reverse strand, counting down.
ATGCAGTGGTTGAGATTGGTTTTCTTGATCAGTTGGTTGAGTCTAACATGGAAATTGTGGAGCACCTGGTCATGGATAATCAGGTTGCTAAGGGTGATGATCCATATGTTGGTGATATGGATGTTTTTGATATGGATGTTTCTGGTGTGGATTCACTAGTTGTTGATGTGGTTGAGGATATACATGATACTGCAGATCTGTATGTTTCTGATGTGGACCTATTGGTGGTTGGCATGGTTGAGGATTTACATGTTTCTCCTATTGTGGATTTAATCTTACATGTTGCTGATGTGGATTTCATGTTCGATGACATTGATGGCTTTGATAAGTTACAAAGGTTATTGGCGAGGTACTATGTTCAATTTGTTCCTGGCAGTGAGCATGTTGATTGGATGGTTGACATTCTAGTGGTTGACAGATGGATGCGGATCTGAATGATTTACATGTTGGTTCTATTTTCCTTGTTGGAGTGGAAGCCTTTGGTGAAGATGAAGATGGTTATGGATATTTCATCTGGCATCAAAGTATGACGCATACTTCTTTTCACGTATGGGGAGTCTGATGCAGGAGCATCCCAGGGTAGTTGGCTATCCTGCATGTTTGGAAGATTGGATGGAGTTGTGTGGACTTATTTTCATGTGTGAGGGATTTTATAGAGTTGTGTGGACCTACTTGGGTCTTTGGTAATTGGTTTTGATGTATGTAATGGAACTTTGCATGGTCTTGGTTGCTTGGCATGGACTGGGAGGAGCTCGGCCTTGCTTAGGAATTTGGTGCCTATTACAGGTCATATAAGTAATTTTCCACAAAGATTTAGAGAATGAAAATTTTAGGGGTTGAAGAGGGCCTATATTTCTACCTATTGTTTGAAGCACAAGTCCTAATTCATCCGGAGCTAGGAGATATCATGATTTTACTAAGACATCAATTTTGGGCATTTAATTGTTGTTGTTGGCCGACTTGTGGCATTTAATTTATGTGTTTGTATTTA
>MU226655.1:331340-357520 GCA_018584345.1 Thuja plicata | reverse complement strand
AGAGTCTTGAAGAGGCACCAAGGATCTTGAAGGAAGATCACACCACCATGATGGCTAGATCTAGGGTTTGGATGATGAATCTTGAATGTTTGCACCTAATCCCTTCAAAGGCTTGAAAGCTTGAATCATTGATCTTCAATGGAGAACTTGAATGCTTGAGAAGAAGACTTGAACACCTTGAGAACTTAGAAATGGATACTTGAACCTTCTTGCTTCTTGACAAAATCTTGATTAGAGCTTTTTGCACTTAGAAGACTTAGAGAAAATGAGAGAGAAATGCTTCCTTTTATATGAAATTAGGGAAAAATCTTCTAAGGAGGCCTACATAGGATAATTAAATTATAATTAGACCCATTCCCCTAGAAAATGACCTATATTAAATATAATTTAAGAATCAACACTTCGAAACCTGAAACAGCTGACCCAGAAGCGGGAAAACTAAATTTTTTATGAGCCCCGACAATCGACAAGTTTCCTGATTTGAAAGGGGGACCTAGGTCAGGGTCAAGGTCAACCCTTACCCAGGGGGTCAGAACCCCTGAAAAATATGCCAAGTGGGGTAGAAGGTGCCTGGAGAGGCCCAATTAGGGTACTGAGCCAGCACAGAAGCATGAGATGATGCAGAAATAGGATGATGATATGGTAGAGGTAAAAAAATGTCCCCTAAGGAGGGCTAAACACTCTTAACATGGAAGTTCTTTCATTTTAAGATGATACAAGGAGTAACATGTAGAGACTGGTTAAGGTCTACTCTATTAAGAGCTTTAGCAACACTATTTAGTGTGCACTCGGTTAAGAGGTTTACAAAAGGATTATTCACCTTCTCAAAGGATTTCTTCTATTTGATACACTTGTTAGAATGTAGTAAAAAATATTCATTGACCTGAGTATATGCAATCTAGAATTGTTGATTACAAATCCAATAAAGTTCACAAGTATAATTATCACCTATGGTAATTGATCAATACCTTTGTTCTCCTTGGTAACCTTGGATCTTGTTCTTGATAATTGATTTCATCTTTGGTTGTTCTTCTGCATAAAACTATGTCTCTAACCTATAGAAGTGTCTATGGCTACAATCATCATCACAACCACTTGTTCTAATTGATTACACATCTATTTATACAATGAGGTTTACCTAAATGATTTTCACGCATAACAGTGATAACTCTATGATCAAAGGTTTAAAACTTGACCTTGATCTCCTAGTTTGCATGTTTCTAATCAATTAGACTGATTAAAACAATTATAATTACATTTCTTGTCCCTCAAGAAATAGATTTAAAGCTAATCAAAAAGCTAAATATTAAACACAATTGTTTTATCTGATGTGGAAGCCAGATCCACATTTCTTAGGATTTATAACTGTCTCTCGATAGACTGGTGCTCGTGTTTTTCTTTAGTCTGTCGGGTTCCTCTATTATTTGTTATGTTAGGTTACACTATAATCTACTTGTCAGGTTCCTCTATCAGGTTCCACTTGTAACATTTTTCAGGTTGCACTAGTAAACTGTGTCATTGGGTTCCCTTGTGAACTTGTCTGTCGGGTTGCACTAAACCTGTCTTTGGGTGTTGGTGTAACCAACGGTTCAAAACTATTTTTCCTTTCATACTAATGGAAAAATATGTCTTCAGTTTGTTGTAGTGTACCCTATTTTGTCATCTCTTTTCTATTAGAGTAATCATTAGTTTTCTTATTAATTAAATCATGTTGAATTAATTAGTTAATTCATTACTCTTTAATGCTTAAGCTTTCTCTTAGGTGCATTAATAATTAATTATTTTATTAATTATTAATGTACAACCTAGCTTTTTTAGGCTTTAGGGTTTTGTAAACCTTTATAGGTTGAACCTTGTAATTTTTTTTCATTAACTCAGATTATAATTAAGCTCTCACATTTTGAGTAACTTCTAAGTTCTTCTTTTTCCCTCTTTCTGCTTCTCTATTGTAACAGGTTATTTGCATGTAGGTGTTCTTGGCATTCTGTGGATTTGTATCTCTCAAATCCTACATGGTATCAAAGTCGCCCTGCTGCTGCCTAGTCTGGTGTTTTTTGAAGCAGTGATTCAAAGGCAAAAACTGTAACTTTTTTCTGGAGCACTTTGAGAAAAAATGGACCTCACCATCGCACTCAAAAGGCCCAGGAGATCATTTTTTTATATAAATTTCACCATTTTTTTCTAGATTGGCCTTTGGGAAAAAATTTCTCTCTCCTAAGTCGTACGACACAGTTTTTCAAATGAAAAAAATCAAAAAATAACATTTTTTAGGGCTTTTTGGGCGCACATAGAACGCACCACCTGCGCGTAGCCAGCACACCGCCTGGCAGCCACAGCACCACCCAACCACCTCCACAACGTCGTCGGGGAGCCATTGTCACACCACTGCTACCCGGCCCCTGCCCCGCCACTGCCCAAGTGCCACCCACGAGCCGCCAGCAACCGTGATGTCAGCATTCTGACTACTGACATCATTTTCAGGCCAGGTTCAAATTTTCCAGCATCTGGATTTTTTTTTCCAGTGAGAAAGCTAGGTGATATGCATACAGCCATCAATTTTTTTCCTGGGTGCTGTGATGGTCATTTGACCATCAAATTTTTTGTCATCTCTGTGTTTTTCCAAAGAGCTCATTTTTGGAGGTGCAGTTGGTGTTTTGGCCATAACTTTTGCATACGGTGTCATTTTTTGAAAAACGAAATATTGCTAGAAAGATCTTTCTGATCCAGAGACGATGATGCTATTTTTTTTGTTGATTTGGCCATTTGAGTTATTGTTTTTAGTTTCAAATTTGTGGCTTCTATTTTTCTCCTCACTGCATCAGGTCACCAGGTTTTCTTTTAGTTTTTTGTGCTCTCTAAGTTATCTTTTGGTGTATGAGGGATAGTTTACTACATTGTGGGGGGTGCACTTTCCTTTATGTCATTTTCTTTAGAAAGACCCTTCTACTTCCGTCTTCTTTCTCTCAATGTCAGACCCTTCTATTGACCGACTGACACCCCATAACTACCATACCTGGAAAGCACACATGACTAGATTGCTCATGTCACAGGGCTTATGGTCCTATCTAGATGAGTGCCAACCTATTTTGTAGTGTCCTTTTGAGATTCTTCATCACTGGAACAAGATGGATGAAGCCATGGGCTTAATTGCATTGAATATCTCTGATAGTCTCCTATTTCATTTGGAGAATTTGCACACTCCTCGGGCCATCTGGGGAAAGTTTACAAATCTGTTTGGTACAATGAATGAGTTCTGGGCACTACAGCTTGATGCAGAGTTGACATCTTTGTCTCCTAACATTTTTTCCACCATTGAGGACTTCTTGATGAAGTTTAATGCTCTCCATTCACTTTTATAGGGTTGTGGGAAGACCAAATCGGACAATGAGTATATCTTCCTGATACTCTCAAAGCTTTGAGGATAGTTCCAGATTTTCTCCTCCACCTTTTGTTCCACTATGGATGCTTTGGGTCCTAGGAACATTATTCCTTCCTTTACAACCTTCTATGATCGGTTGACTTGAGAGAAATCAAAGATTCAACAGTTGAATGATACTTCTGGCTCTATGAGCCATGCTTTGGTTGCTCATCCATCTTCACAAAAACTAGAGTAGAAATAGGTATCACCAACCACAGAGTCCTCGAAGGATTCTCCTTCTCAGCATTCCTCTAGCCCACCTCCTTCACATAAGGGGAAATGGAAGACCAAAAAACCTAAGTGTGCTTATTGTAATAAGCCCAATCATGATGAGTCTCAGTGCTTTCAAAAGAAGGTAGATGGATATGCCCACCAGATTGTTGATTTGATAGCTCTTCTTCATAAGAGAAAGATTGATATTCCTTCTTCCTCTTCTTGCTAGTCTTCTTCAGGTAGATGAGTCAGACAATGGAAAGGGTCATGCATTATACGCATCTTCTATTGCTCCCTCTTCTAGATGGCTACTGGGTTCAGGTGCTTCACACCATATGGCATCTTCTTAGGGTTTATTCTCATCTTTTGAGACCTCTCCTACCCCTTACATTCTTATGGGAAATAACATTGTTATGACTATTTGTGGGAAGGGTTCTATTGACATTAATGATGGTAAATTTCATGATGTACTATGTGTTCCATCCTTGTCATCGAACCTTCTATCTATTTATCAGATTACTCACAATGGGATGGGGAAGACAGTTGAGTTCACTGTAGATTCTGTACACATCATAGATAGAGCGATATGCCACATTGTTGCTATAGGGATAGGTTATCATGCCACCCACTTGTACTCCTTCTCCCATTTTGGTCCACCATCTCCATTGTTGGAGAATTTCTCTCCTCCTTCATGAGTGCCTAGTGAGAAGAAGTCGGATCACCTAAACTTCTGTGTTTCTCCTGAGATTAGTGTTGTGGCTTCTCCACCTCCTCCTTCTATTGCGTCTGCATTTGTTCAGCATGCTTCCTCTTTAGTAGTACCTGTTATGGTCTCTCCCTGCATCGAGCCTTCTACTCCAATTGTTGAGGGCATATTCGAGGACATTCATCTCCTCCCAGCTGACAGATTCAACCCATCTATTGGCCCACCTTCATTGGAGATTCCATTATAGGAGTCTCATTCATTATCCTTTGAGCATAAGTTAGGCCTTTTGGTTTCACCTCTCATTCAGGGGTTTCCTTGTTGTTCCATGCCTTTGTTTCTTCCACATTGGAGTTCCATTGGTTTGATCATTTCTACAGGGGTTCCATCATTTTGGGGGGGCTTTGGTGTCTCATCCCTCTCTCATGGGGGGGCTGGTTGTACTTATGGTTTTGAGAGAGTCTCTTGAGTCATTCTCTTCTGCATTTTTTTCTATCTCTTTTTGGAGAGGGGTCTTTCCCATTGGGTTTTCTCCTTTATCTCCAGTTTACAAAGATTTCCTTGTATTGGGTACCTGATCAGGCCTTGTTTTCGAGACCCATTTTTTCCTACTTTCATAGCTGTGCTAGGTTAGCTTACCCCCTATGCTTAGCTTAAGGGGGGGTGTTAGAGTAATCATTATTTTTCTTATTAATTAAATCATGTTGATTTAATTAGTTAAGTCATTACTCTTTAGTGCTTACACTTTCTCTTAGGTGCATTAATAATTAATTCTTTTATTAATTATTAATGTGCAACCTAGCTTTTTTAAGCTTTAGGGTTTTATTCACCTTTATAGGTTGAACCTTTTAATTCTTTTTTCATTAACTCTGATTATAATTTAGATCTCACATTTTGAGTAACTTTTGAGTTCTTTTTTTCCCCTCTTTCTACTTCTCTCCTGTAACAGGTTATTTGCATACTAGTGTTCTTGGCGTTCTATGGATTTGTATCTCTCAAATCCTACATTTTAAATGCTTGATTTATGTTGGTTTACCCTAGTAAAAATGGTTTACTAAGAGGGGGGTGAATAAGAAAATATTGAACCTTAATACTTAAAACCAGACCTCTAATTCAACTCGATGATTCAAATATCAGCAGCAACTGAAACTTGAAAACTCTTCACAGACTTGATAAAAAGCATATAACATAGGCAAATAACATTCACAGTTATCAAGCATCACATGAAATACCATATTTAACAAGGAAACCTAATTTGGGAAAAACCCTTTGTGGTAATTGTCACCCACAAAAACAAATACTCTTCCGAAGTATTGCTCGGTTAAGAGCCAATCCTATTAAATATTACAATGCACATTTGTTAGATGTGACCCTGTTAAGGGATTTACCTTAGACCTGTTAAGATCTTCACCCTATTAGGATCTTGATTAGAGGGCTTAAACATCCATCCTAGAATGTTACCTTTCTCAAGGATTTACAAAAGGACTTGTTAGGTCCACTCGGTTAACAGATTTATGTTACAAATATTAGTAAGCAACAGTGTACTAATGTGGCCTATGATTTTTTAACTATATTTTTCTTGATCATATCCTTTTTTCTCTCTCTGAAACTTAATGGAACTAACAACCCATCTGTCTCTCCTCTGGACTGGTTATCCAACTCTTTCACTACTCTGCTCGATAGCTCTTCAACTATTCACTTCGCCAGCCTCTAGACTCTATGTATAAACATACAGACTCATCAATATATATTCCTTTGGTCTACCTCTTAATCCTATTGATTACATTTTCCTTCAATTGCATTAATTTTTTTGATCATTTCTAATAGACTGATACAATGTATATGCATCTCTGTTAGGCGGTTAATCTTGCCTTGTGACTTGCACTTTTTTTTGGAACTCACAACTTTATTTTACCGCTTAATCTTTATCACTGATTTTGAACTTGAATTTTCATGATCATAGATCTTGTAATAAACTTTGCCTTCATCCTTAACATCTTCTTGATCTTTGTTCCTTCACATTAAATTCGGTCTACTCCTTGAATCCAATCTATGTTCATGCTCAGTTTTGTGCTCAGTGACTTCGGTTAATATCTTCACTCGGTATCTAACTTTGTTCAGTTACTATCCTTGCTTGGTAACTAACCTTGCTCAATTTTTAACTTCACTTGGTGACTGTCTTTTCTCTGCTCGACCGACTAACACTTCACTTCTTGGTAACTAGGTTGTTCCCTTTACTGACTTGACCTTCCTGCTTTACCGACTTAACAACATCAAATGTTAAGTAAAAATAATTAAACCAATAGTTCCTTATCATTGTCTCATCTTTATTATCTACCCAATTAAGTTCCTCTTTGATTGATATGGCAACTTAATATAAACCAAAAATCAATTGCTTGACATCAATGACAAACTAACAACTGATCTAACCAATCTACTTGCTTGCATTCTTCTAAACTTGGTCTTCATCACCATTACCATCAGTTGATTAATAATATCCCTCTTTGGCATTACTGGCAACCCAAATAATTTATGATGGTATACTCTGATCTCTATTTTTCTCAACTTGGTCATCATCTTAACTTGTTCTTTCTCTTTGTCTTTTGTAACATTCTCCCTCTTACATGTAGCCTTTCCACTTGTATATCCAATTGCATACTTCTCCCTCTTGGTTCTTACTTCTCCTTTAATTTCTAGCTTCATCAATTTCATACTTCTCCCTCTTTGACATAAATTCCAAAAGTTCATACTCCCAAAATATTGTTAGGGTAGTGAATCATACCTTGCATGTACTGATTTCTCTTTGCATACACAATTCCTTTCACAATTTTAGGCATCACCTAAGGTGTGATCACTCATTATTAACTCAAAATTATGATAGTCTAATGTGTTATAGAATTGATGCAACATGCCTCTTGCATTAATGAATATTGGATATGGGAATGACCCCTAATTTACCTTTGAGATACTCAAAATCATCCTTCGGTAGTGGCTTGGTAAATATGTCAACAAGTTGTTCCTTTGAGTTCAATACTCCAACATTACATGCTTGTCTTGTACTTGTTCTCTCAAGTAGTGATACTTGACAGATATGTCCTTAGTCTTTGAGTGCATTACTAGATTCTTTGATATGTTAATAGCATTTGTATTGTCACAATAGATAGTGACTGGATCAGTGATCTCTTCTTGCATACCTTCTAGTAGATGTTTGATCCACACAACATTTACACAATTCATAGTTGCAGCAACAAACTCAGCATTGGTAGTAGACTGTAATATACAAATCTATTTCTTGCTTAGCCATATAACTAGTATTTGTCCTAAAAATAAAGCTCTTCCTCTTGTACTCTTTCTGTTATCAATATTTCCAGCCCAATTAGCATCAGTGTAGACTTTCAACTCAAAGTCTCCTCCTTTATTGTATAGTAGGTTAAAATCTTCAATTCCTTTCAGATATATAAATATTCTCTTAACTGCAGACATATGTGTTTCCTTCGGATCAGAAGAAAACCTTGCAATAATTCCTACTACATGAGAAATATCAGGTTTTCTATGCACTACATATTTCAACTTACCAATCATGGATCGGTAGAGTGTCTCATTGACTTCTTATGACTCATCATCTTTAGATAACTTCCAGCCAGTGACCATCAGTGTTCCATCTGGTTTCGAATCATCTATACCAAGGTTTTCAGGATATCCTTAATATATTTTTCTCATGTAATATAGATCCCATCCTTTACCTATTGAATTTGAAGTCCAAGAAAGAACTTAATCTCTCCAATAATAAACATTTTAAACTCCTTTCTCATCTCCTCATAAAAATATCTGCACAATGTGTCATTTCCTCCAAAGATAATGTCATCAAAAAATATCTCAACAATTAAAACTTTGTTACTACTATCACATTTCAGATACACATTATTGTTGTTTCTTGTTCTTCAAAATCCTATTTTGATTAGATATGAATGAAATCTTTCATACCATGCTTGGGGTGCTTATTTCAAGACATAAAGTGCTTTGTGCAATTTGCATACCATGTCTCAGTTATTATTATCTCTAAATCCTTCAACTTGCTCAATATACGCTTCCTCTTCTAGAATACCATTGATAAATGTAGACTTAACATCCATTTGATAAAATTTGAATCCCTTATAAGCTGCATATGCTAGTAGAATCCTTATTCCTTCTAATCTAGCAATAGGTGCAAAAGTTTCAGCATAGTCAATTCCTTATTCTTCTGCATACCCCTTGCAAACTAATCTTTCTTTATTTTTGATTATATTACCATCCTCATTCAGCTTGTTTCGGAAAATCCACTTAGTACCGATTACATTCTTATCTTTTGGTCTCGGTACCAAAGTCCATGTATTATTCTTTTGAATCTAATCTATCTCTTCCTTCATTTCTTTCATCCAATCTTCACTTTCTAATGCATCTTTTATTTTTCTAGGTTCAAATTCAGCTATTAAACATGTGTTTTCTCTTACCTTGCTTCTTGTTTGAACTCCAGCAGTCTTGTCTCCAATGATTTTTCTTAGTGAGTGATGTCTTTTTACATACTTTGCCAAAATAGGTTTGGTAGCCACTGATATCTCTTCATTTTCATCATTCGGTGGAATCTCTCTCTTCTCTTCTTCTTCATCAGTTTGATCTTTAGGTAAGGTGTCAGGAATATCATTTTGTACATAAACAAATCTTTGATAATCCTCAGGTTCCTTCTAACTATATTCATCATTATTTTTAGCGAATTCATCAATCTTCACATTTATACTTCATACCATTTTGTTAATAGTCTTATTCAAACATTTGTAGGATTTTCTCTTACTAGAATATCCCAAAAATATTCCTTCATCTCCTTTACACTCAAATTTACCATCTCTTGCATCTTTAAAAAATATAACACCTACTTCCAAAATCTTTAAATTAACTAACATTTGATTTGTGTCCATACCAAATCTAATAAGGTTTTTTCTTAGTTCCCTTCTTTAGTTGGACATGGTTTAGTGTATAGGTAATAGTGCTAACTAATTCTCTCTAGAAGGTTTGAGAAACCTCATTCTCAATCATCAATGTTCTAGCACAATCCATAATGGATTTGTTTCTTCTCTCAGATATACTATTCTGTTGTGGTGTTTCTGGTGCTGACATTTGCCTCTTTATATTGTGTTCATTGCAAAAGAGTGTAAACTCATCATAAGTAAACTCTCTTCCTCTGTTAGATCTCAGACATGTCAATTGTCTCCCTTTTTTTCAACTCTAGCCTTGTACCACTTAAACATTTGAAATACTTCATATTTTTCTTTTAAAAACATAACCAGCATCATTCTACAATAATCATCAACAAAAAATATGAAGTATATGCCTCCATAGTAGCTTTGTGTTATCATTGGACCACATAGTTTGATGTGTAACAATTCCAATATACCTTTCATAGCATAGGTTTTGCTTGTAAAGCTTGATTTAGTCATCTTTCCTACTTGACATCCTTTACACATTACATTCTCAGGCTTGTCTAGACTCAGTAGACCTCTTACTTTGTTCTTGATGTGGGAGCATCCTAGGGTAGTTGGCAATCCTGTATCACCAAAAACATGTTTGGTTTTATTTCTGTAGTTAACTTGGCTGGAGACCTGAGGTGCTCAGTCATTTTGGTGGTAGTTCTCAGTTGGAAGATGTATTAATTCACTGTTGGACTCGGTGACTGGACTCGGTGGTACTCGGTGTTACTATTTTCAATGTTATTCTACTCGGTGGTATCTTTCTTCGTAGCATATTACTCTGTGGTGTCTATTCGGTGGAGTTCTGCTCAGTTGTGTCTTTCACCGAGTGGTCTAGCTCTCGGCATGCTTGTTACTGACTGGTTGTTGGGGTTCACCGACTTGTGTTTATGGATTGGGAATACATTGGAGATTCCATCCATGATTTGAGGGGTTCATTGGGATCGTGTTGAGTTCTAAGGTGTGTGGATTTATGGCATTGGATCTTGTGTGGACCTAAATCTGTGTTGGTGCATTCTTCTATGTATTTTTGTTATTAATTGCAGTTGACTGGTACATTTAATATATGTTCATTGTAGAGTGTATGGCCGAATGGGTCATTTAATTATTGTTTACAAGATGACTTGTGGCAAGTGTGTATAAAAGACAGTCTAGGTTGATGTTTAGGAGGGGAGACAGACAAAGAGATGATGGGAAGATAGATAGAGGATAGCAGAGTAAGCTAATAAGCTGAATGATTGTAAGTTGTTGCAGATAGTTGTAAGTGGGTAGATAGAGATTACAGATTGCTTGGTGGCTTGTGAGCACAAGTTCAGATCAGGTTTCTTCCACTTAGCTATAGGGTATATGGATAAAGTTGGATCCTATGAGATCTTGTTGAATCTATTAATGTAAATGGCCCTAACCAGGAAGGCCTTACAACCTAGCATGTTGCATGTAATTGGAATTTTGAGATAATATAAGTTGGTATTAATATATCTTGTGGTGTGTTGTTTCTTCTATGTGTTCTTGTTGTTGGCTGCAAGTTTGGATAGTCCTTTATTGGATCCTCCAAGCTTGGACTACATCAAGTGGTATCAGAGTTGTTGGTTCATTTCTTATGAAGCTTAGCATTTTCAAAGATCTGGAGAGATGACTCCAAGAAGATTGGACCCTAGGGTGATTGAAAATCTTTCTAAGGAGGTGGAAGCGAGGATAACAGAAAGATTTAGATCTGAGATGATGGCGATGAAGAATGAGATCATAGAAGGTATCATAAATGTTGGATTGCATAGAGGTCCGAGAACGGATGATGGTTATGAAGAAGTTGCTGAAGATTTTGAAGTTACTGGATCTAGTGGAGATGACAAAGTTAATCAGATAGAAAGATCTGGAGGAGACAAATATGATCGGTTGCAGAGGTCTGGAGCTCGGTTGAGCACAAGCTACCAAATGGAGGTTTCTAATTTTTTTGGTACATTCAGACCTGAGGATCTGATTGATTGGATTGGTGAGTTAGAAGACTACTTTGATTTGGAAGACATTGAAGATCCACTTAGAGTGAGGTTGGCACATACTAAGTTGAAAGGACATGCTGCTTTATGGTGGAAAGAGTTGCTGAGGGACCGAGAAGAAGAAGGTGAGATGATGATCAATCGGTGGAGGTTGATGGTGGCAAAGATGAAGACTAAGTTCATTCCTACCGACTACAAACTTGATTTATTTAAGAAATTGTAAAATCTAAAATAGAAGGATATGACTGTGGAAGATTATACTGAGGAGTTCTATAAATTGACTATTCAGTCTAGGCATAGATGACTTTCTAAAGAAAAGGTGGCAAGGTGTGTAAATGGTATAAAATTCAATATCTAAGATGTGATTAGTATGTTGAAGATTGACTCTATGGAGGATACTTATCAGTATGCATTGAAGGCATGAGATAGGTTGAAAAGAAGACATTATGGTAATTCTCAAGGGAAAGAGAAGTAGGAACAGTCGATAAAAGATAAACCCAAAGTTGAAGATGAACCAAAACCTGTTGAATCAAGGTGAAAGAAAGGTAGAGGTGTGTTCAAAGGTACTTGTTACAACTATGGAGAAGAAGGATATTGGTCATTTGGATGTCCCCATGCAGATAAGAAGGTCGGTAGTCACCGAAATGATATGGTGAATGAGGTTGCTGAGAATGAACCTGAGGTGGAGGGTATGAATATTTTTCTTAGGAGAACTTTGTTTCCCTCAAAGAAAGATGATTCTTGTCAAAGGAAGAACTTGTTCAAGACTATGTGCAAGTCTGGTGGTAAATGTTGTAAGGTGATTTTTGATGGAGGAAGTATTGAAAACCTAGTTACTGAAGAGATGGTTCAGAAACTTGGTTTGAAAAGGTTGAGGTATCCTTGTCCTTATAGGATAAGTTGGTTACAAGTTGGTCATGCAATAGAGGTGAAGCAGCTATGCATGGTGAGTTTTAACATTGGTACTTATAGAGATGAAGTATTATGTGACATTGTGGAAATGAGTTCTTGTCACATTTTACTTGGGCGACCTTGGCAGTATGATAGAGAGGCTATTCATGACTGTAAAATAAATTCCTTTACTATACAGAAGGATGGGCATAAATCTATTTTGATTCCTTTGAAGGATGTAGAGCTCATTGAGAGGAACTTGAGCATTGGTAGCATATCTGAAATGGTTGTAGAGGTTGGTGTAGACTGTTAGAATAACTAAAAGGGGGGTGAATCAATGGCCTCAGAAATATTCCAATAAATCAACCCAAAAACTTAGTACCATAATATTAAGCCTCTAGTTATCTTTATTCCTACAAGATGAAAGCCTTCAAACAATCTTAACAAATAACTACTACTCAGAGTTCACTATTAAACCTGATTCTTACTGTTTACCGATTAGCAGTCTTTCATTTACTAAAAAATAGTAAATTGCTTAGTGTATACCGATCAATCCAAATTAGTTATGTGTAATGAAAAACACTAAAGTAATGACTCATAAACACATTGACACATGGATTTTTAACGTGGAAACCTTGTTAAGGGAAAAACCACTTGGGACTGGTAACCCAAAATTTTCACTCTTCTTAAGTGAGCTCAATGAAGAGCCAACCGTATTAAAGGTTACAAACACACTATTAGGTGTGACCTTGTTAGAGGATTTAAATAGAATAGTTTTTCACTTGATATCGGGAATCTCTATGCTACCTTATATGACCAAACCCAGTGTGGTTTGTCAAATGGTATCTAGCATATCATGCTATCTTCATGATCAAAATTTTTGATACTCCTTGGGATGTATCTCAATATAGAAAGGATTTTTAAGTCCTGCTTGATTAAGAGACTTTCTGAATCAATGGTGAAATTGAAATAGTAAATGATTTGTTCACATATACAACTTAGACTTATAGATTTTCATATCTATTGTAAGATCAGTATACCTTTCTAATCAATGTATCTTTTCAATACCTTTACTCCACTTCTTTCTGCTCAAAGATGTTGTGCTTCTCTGTTGCCTGGTGTCCACCAAAATATTTTAGATCTTTCCTCAGCTTGATTGATTAGGACTGTATGAAGTTGTTCTTCATCAGTTTCTCCTCAGCATCATCTTTCTCTATTTACTCCCCCTAATTCATAATGAATTAGATTGTCTCTTTATAAACATGATATAACCATTTATCACTTCTTGATTTTCTTGTTCTTGGCGTGATCCGCAATCTTAGCCAACCTTTCTTTAAATATTTACTTCAGTTTTATCCCGTAGATTTCTCCTTGACAACTGGATAAAAAAGCTTTAAACCTTTTACTTATCTATGGTTTTAACTTATTGATGAAAACAATGTTAACAACCAGTTAACTTTACCATTAGCTATTTCCAACTAAATATTTTTCTGTTTCTGAACTTCAGTTAATTTTGGTGTTTTAACTCTTTGATAGCTTTGGTCAACACTTTAGTTCTCCTTGGGAATCTCCATCGGGGTTGTGTATCCATCGGGGTTGTTTTTCCATCGGGCATCATTATGAATTTCTTCTCATCAGGTATGCTTTTGATTCTTCTCATTGGTAATGCTTGTCTAGTTTCTTGTTCAAGCATCACTGTAACTTTTCTCTCAGGTTTCTTTGTCTGTCGGGTTCCACTAACCATCGGTGTTTGTAGTCACTTAATGAATCTTGATATATTATGAATTACTGAAACCATAATCTTTATCTCTCTGATTCTCTAAAGTCTTTTGACACTTTGTATATAGCTGATTAGATTATATCAAGTTGACATCAATGAAAATACAATCCGTTAGCTGATTTAATGTCTTGCATTGTCTTTCTG
Source organism: Thuja plicata (assembly GCA_018584345.1). Lineage (NCBI taxonomy): Eukaryota > Viridiplantae > Streptophyta > Pinopsida > Cupressales > Cupressaceae > Thuja > Thuja plicata. Next base: position 343,377 of record MU226655.1, on the reverse strand, counting down.
CATTTTGGTGATCAACTTAACATCTTCAAATATTCAATCAGTTATATGTCATCAATCTCTCTCTTTGGCATTGATGGAAACACACTACATTATCACACTATATTATTACTAATACAATATGAAATATATCAAGTGTATTTCATCCATTTCTCCCAAATATTTTTGTTCTATAACTATTACAAATGTCTGGCTCTCGGTAAGCTCAAATAGCTTAGATTTGTTTCTTTCAAAGTGTTTTCTTAAGTCTTCAATCCCTTTACTGGATAGATGTGTCAACTTCTAATTTTTTTTATGATATGTGCTCTTCCTTGACTGTTCCTCTCCTTGATCATCTCTTTTTCCTTTGACAACAATCTCTCCTTTAGTATGTACTCTCTCCCTTTTGTTACTTCTCTCCCTTTGCTGGATATTTCATATGTAATCTGTCCCTTTGGATGATGATTAAATATCCCTTTGAATTCTTAGGAACTTCTCTCCATGGATAATGAATGGATAATGATATAATCTCTCCTTGATAATGAGATAATCTCTCCCTTTGACAACAATGTCAAACAATTATTCCATATCATCTTTCGTCCCTTTTTATAATATACTCCTTGAATTTCCCTATCCATCAGCAATATGGTGACTCTGGTGTTCAGTGGAGATATGTACCTTGTTGTGTATAGATTTATATTTTCATTCCATCTCTATGTTTGCATCAACATGAATTATCTTCTAATTTTTTAATAAGCTGATACAATTCCCTAGTCAGCTTACTGACCGATAGACAAGGGTTGGACCCCTAGTCTCTTTCTCAGGTACTCAAATGAATCTTTCGGCAATGGCTTGGTAAAGATGTCAGCTAATTTTTCCTTGGATTGAACATATTATAGTATCACTTCTTTTTCTTGCACTTATTCTCTTAAGTAATGATACTTGATAGCAATATGCTTAGTCTTAGCATGCATGACTGGATTCTTTGATATGTTTATTGCACTGGTATTATCACAATAGATAATCACTGGATCAAGAATCTTCATATTCATACCTTCCAGCAACTATTTGATCCATGCAATATTATAGAAGTTTGCAGCAGCAACCACATATTTTTCTTCTGCAGTAGACTGTGAGATGCATCCTTGCTTCTTGTTGATCCATGTGACAGGTCTGTCACCCATGAAGAATGCTCCTCCAGTTGTGCTCTTTCGGTGATCAATGTTTCCATCCCAATCAACATCTGTATAGAATTGAAGCTCAAATTTTCCTTCTCTTTTATACCATAATCCATAGTCCTAAGTGTTCTTTAGATATCTTAGAATTCTCTTGACAGTAGTCATATATGATTCTTTGGGATAAGCAAAGAATCTTGCAACTATTCCAACTACATGTGCTATATCTGGTCTGGTATGAACAATATGCATTAGTTTTCCAATCATTGATCTATACAAGGTCTGATTTACCTCATTTGATTTGTCTTCCTTTGTCACCTTACATCTTGTTTCCATAGGTGTTCCAACTAGTTTGGACTCTTCCATCTTGAATATCTTCAGCACTTCCTTGATGTATTTGGATTGAGTGATATATATGCCTGCATCTTGTTGAAGAATTTGTAGACCAAGAAAGAATTTGATCTCCCCAAATATAGACATTTCAAACACTTTTCTCATTTCATTAGAAAAGGATTTACATAACATTTCATTTCCCCCAAAAATGATATCATCAACAAATATTTCAGCAATCAAAATATTACCATCAGTATCCTCTTTTAAGTACAGATTGTTATTTTCACTTGTTCTTACAAATTCAATGCTAATGAGATAGGAGTGAAGTCTTTCATACCAGGCTCTAGGAGCTTTTTTCAATCCATACAAGGCTTTATGTAGTCTACATACCATGTTTCTCTTGTCTGGATCAACAAACCCTTCTATTTGTTCCATGTATACTTCTTCTTCTAGTATTCCATTTAGGAATGTAGACTTGACATCCATATGGTATACCTTGAATCCTTTGAATGCAGCATAAGAAAATAAGATTATTACTCCTTCTAGTCTAGCAACGGGTGCAAAGGTTTCACCATAATAAATACCTTCCTCTTGTGCATACCCCTTGCATACTAATCTTTCTTTATTTCTTGTGACTTCTCCATTTTCATTCAACTTGTTTCTAAATATCCATTTGGTACCGATGACATTCTTGTCATCTGTTCTAGGTACTATTGTCCATGTACTATTCTTCTCAATTTGTTCTATCTCTTCATTCATAGCACTAACCAATTCTTAATTTTCAAGTGCAGTATTAACAGATTTAGGCTCAAAATCACAAAGTAAATATCTAGTGTTTAGTGACTTACATCTTGTTCTCATTCCAGCCTTCTTGTCTCCTATGGTTTGATTTTTTGGATGATGTCTTCTAACATACTTGCAAGTTTTGGTTCAGCTCTTTGTCCATCGTTATCATTATCATCTTGACCTTCATTATGATCTTCATCACTCGGGACATCATCTTGAGTATTTTCCTGATTTTTGGTAATTGTGGCCTGATGCTCGGGTGCAATGTTATGTTGCTCAGGAGCGATACAATGTTGCTTGGGTAGAGATTCATGTTCTTCAGTGTAAAAAAACATGTTGTAGTCTTCTAGTTCTATTCTGCTTTCCTTATCATTCTTCTCTACAAATTCATCTATTTTTACATTTGTACTTTCAATGATCTTGTTAGAGGACTTGTTAAGACATTTATAAGCCTTTATTTTGGTGGAATACCCTAGAAAGATACCTTCATCACTTTTGGAGTCAAGCTTTCCATTTCTTTCATCTTTCAAAATATAACATTGACTACCAAAATTCTGAAGTAACTTACATTGGGTGTGTAGCCATACCAAAGCTCATAGGGTGTCTTCTTTGTGTCCTTCTTCAATTGTACTTTGTTCAATGTGTAGACAGCAGTATTGTCAGCTTCCCTCCAGAAATTTTGAGTGATGCTTTTCTCAATCATCAGTGTTCTTGCACAATCAATAATGCATCTATTTCTCCTTTTAGTAATTCCATTTTGCTGTGGTGTTCTTGGTGCAGAAACTTGTCTTTCAATTCCATGCTCATTGCAATAGTTAGTGAATTCATCTGAAATAAATTCCCCTCCTCTATCTAATCATAAGCATTTCAATTGCTTGCCACTTTGTTTTTCTACCATAACCTTATACCATTTAAACATCTTGAATGCTTCTGATTTATCTTTTAAGAACATAATTGTCGTCTTTCTAGAATAATCATCTACAAAGAGAATGAAATACCTATCACCATGGTAACTCTTTGTTCTCATGGGTCCACATAGATCAGTATGGACTAATTCTAGAATTGCATTAGATGTATGGGCTTTACTCTTGAAACTAGACTTTGTCATCTTACCTTTTTGACAATTCTTGCACATGATATGGTTGGGCTCTAACATGCTCAATAAGCCTCTTACTTTTCTTTTATTGCTTATCTTTATCATGTTGTCTAAATTTGCATGGCATAGTATTTTATGCCACAACCATATGTCTCCATTTCTATCCATTAAACAAGTGGTGTTAATGTCATAAAGATAGAAAAGGTTACCTTTTGTCTGTTCACTAGTTCCGATCAACCTTCCTGATTCATTAAATATCTTTGCCTTCTTATTCTCAAATGCTACTCGGTGACCTATGTTATTTAGCTATGAAACACTCAATATATTATAGTTCAGTCCTTTTACCCAGTAAGCATTTTCACATTTGATTAGGTTATTCAACATTATGGTTCCTTTACCTTCAACTGGACAAGGTGTGTCATTACCCATTCTTACTGATCCACCATTATAGTATTCAAAAGTTTCAAACTTTTGTTTATCACTGGTCATGTGCTGAGTGCAACCACTATCTATAATCTAGGCATCATTCTTACTAACCTTATATATGAGTGCAGTATCTACATACCGTTCTTCTTCTTCATCTAAATGATCCTTCATGGATAAAAATACCATCTCAATGTCTTCTTCAGATTCGGTTTCAGTATCATCATCTCTGTTCTCAGCTAGGTAACAAGATTTCTTTCCTTTGTCCTTGTAGTCTTTGTTATCTCTTCTTTCAGATTGTTGGTTGCTTTGGTAATCTCTGTTATCACCTCAGTCAAACTTCTTTTCATATGTTTTGTCATTACTTTTTTCATATTTTCTTCTGTTAGGACATCTTGCAGCAAAGTGTCCAACCTCTTTACAATTAAAACATACAATTGGTAATTTACCTTTGTATCTACCTTTGCCTCTCTACAATCTTCTTTCCATTAGTGCTTCAATCTCATCAAGTCCTTGGTCATCACTATCACTTTCATTATCATTTCTTATAGTGTGTCTATGACTTGACTTACTTATTTTCAAAGAAGATTTGAATGCATACTCTATAGATGGTAAGACATTGTTATCAAAGTTATTCATCTCAAATAAAATCAGTCTGCCAATCATACTATCTAGAGTAATAGTATTGTTTGCAACTGCTCTCATTTCTTGTATAGTAGATACTCTAATAAAATATACAGGTAGTAATTTTCTTAGGATTTTACGTACTATTGTCTCTTCTTCAAGTACACCTCCAACTCCTTGGATAGCATTGACTACCTCTTTGATTCTGAAGCTATATTGAGTGATATTTTCTCCTTCTTTCATCCTTGGGTCATCAAACCTCCCTCTTAGGCTTTTTGCCTTGGCTCTTAGTACATTAGCATCTCCTCCATGTACCAGCTTCAATTTATTCCACATTTTCTTTACAGAGGTGCAGGTTTTGACATCTTCAAACTCAGCATCAGAGAGTGAGGAAGCAAGTTCTATCATGCAATTATGCTCATGCTTTTATCTCAATTTCTCAAGAGTGTGAGGTCCTATAGGAAACACATATTTAGTATCAAGGTGTTGAGTAACATCATTACCAATACCTGATAGGTGGAGTCTTATTCTACTTTGCCATGATGCAAAGTTGTCTTTATTCAACTTGGGCACATCTCATTTGTTCATCTTGTGATTGTTTGCTTGAGTTGTCAAAATCCTTTTCTAAGCACATGACATGCTCTGATACCAATTGTTAGAATAACTAAGAGGGGGCTGAATTAGTGGCCTCAAAAATATTCCAATAAATCAACCAAAAAACTTAGTACCATAATATTAAGCCTCTAGTTAACTTCAATCCTACAAGATGAATGCCTTCAAACAATCTTAACAAATAACTAATGCTCAGAGTTCATTGTTAAACCTTATTCTTACTATTTACCGATTAGCAATCTTTCATTTACCAAAAAATAGTAAATTTCTAGGTGTATACCGATCAATCCAGATTAGTTATGTGTAATGCAAAATGCTAAAGCAATGACTCATAAACACATTGACACATGGATTTTTAACGTGAAACCCCTATTAAGGGAAAAACCACTTGGGATCAGTAACCCAAAATTTTCACTCTTCTGAAGTGAGCTCAGTGAAGAGCCAACCCTATTAAAGGTTACAAACACACTGTTAGGTGTGACCTTGTTAGAGGATTTAAATAGAATAGTTTGTCACTTGATATTGGGCATCTCTATGCTACCTTATATGACCAAACCTAGTGTAGTTTGTCAAATGGTATCTGGAATCTCATGCTATCCTCATGATCAAACTTTTTGATACTCCTTGGGATGTATCTCAATATAGAAAGGATTGTTAAGTCTTGCTCAGTTAAGAGACTTTTTGAATCAATGGTTAAATTGAAATAGTAAATGATATGTTCACATATACAACTTAGACTTGCATATTTTCAAATCTATTGTAAGCTCATTATTTCTTTCTGATCAATGTATATTTTCAATACCTTTGCTCCACTTCTTTCTACCCAGTAATGTTGTGCTTCTCTATTGCTTGGTGTCCATAGAAATATTTTAGCTCTTTCCTCAAATTGATTGATCAAGACTGTATGAAGTTTTTCTTCATCAGTTTCTCTTCAGCATCATCTTTCTCTATTCACTCCCCCTAATTCATAATGAATTAGATTGTCTCTTTATAGACATGACATCACCATTTCTCACTTCTTGATTTTCTTGTTCTTGGCATGATCTACAATCTTAGCCAATATTGCTTTAAATATTTACTTCACTTTTATCCCATAGATTTCTCCTTGACAACTGGATAAAATAGCTTTAAATATTTTACTTATCTTTGGTTTTAACTTGTTAATGAAAACAATGTTAACAACCAGTTAACTCTATCTTTAGCTCTTGCCAGCTAAGTATTTTGTCATTTCTGAACTTTAGTTAATTTTGGTGGTTTAACTCTTTGATAGCTTTGGTCAACACTTCAGTTCTCCTCAGGCATCTCCATCAGGTTTGTCTGTCCGTTGGGGTTGTCTGTCCGTCAGGCATCATTGTGAAGTTCTGCTCGTCGGTTATGCTTGTGATTCTTCTCATCAGTAATGCTTGTCGGGTTTCTTTTTCAGGTATCACTGTGACTTTCCTCTCAGGTTTCTCTATCTATCAGGTTCCACTAACTATCAGTGTTTGTAGTCACTTAGTGGATGTTGATCTATTATGCATTACTGAAAGCATAATCTTTATCTCTCTGATTCTTTGAAGTATTTTGATAGTTTGTATATAGTCGATCAGATTATATCAATTTGACATCAATGAAAATACAATCCATTAACTGATTTAATGTCTTACATTATCTTTCTGCATTTCAGTGATCAACTTAACATATTCAAACATTCAATCAATTATATGTCACAAACATGAGTGTGCAGAGATATGAAGATAAATCAACAAGTATTAGTGGTAAAAGGAAGAAAAAGAAGAATTGAGGGAAGAGTGTGTCGGTTGAGGACTCGGAAGGCATGTATATCAAGAACCAGTTTGAGATCTATGTGTTGAATCCCAATAGATGTCCATCTAGCTAGTGACAACATATTTTCGCACATGGGGTGTTTGATGCAGGAGCATCCTGGGGTAGTTGGCAATCCTGTGTCACCAAAAACATGTTTATTTTTATTTCTGCGGTTAACTCAGTTGGAGACCTGAGGTGCTCGGTCACTTTGGTTGTAGTTCTTGGTTGGAAGATGTATTGCTTCACTGTTGGACTCATTGACTGGACTCGGTGACTGGACTCGGTGGTGCTCGGTGTTGCTATTTTTGGTGATATTCTAATTGAGGTACACTTCTTAATGGTAGTTTCTCTGTGTGTGCATCTCGATAGAGTCTTGCTTGGTAGCATATTAATCGGTGGTGTCTATTTGGTGGATTTCTTCTTGGTTGTGTCTTTCATCGTGTGGTCTGGCTCTCAGTGTGCTTGTTACCGAATGGTTGTTGGGGTTCACCGAATTGTGTTTATGGATAGGGAAAACATTGGAGATTGAATATGTGATTTGAGGGGTTCATTGGGATTGTGTTGAGTTTTGAGACATGCAGCTTTGTGGCATTAGATCTTGTGTGGATCTAAATCTATTTTGGTGCATTCTTCTATGTATTTTTGTTATTAATTCCATCCGACTGGTGCATTTAATATTTTTTCAGTGTAGAGTGTATGGTCGACTGGGTCATTTAATTATTGTTTACAAGCCGACTTGTGGAAAGTGTGTATAAAAGAGATTCTGGTTTGATGTTTAGGAGAGGAGATAGATAAAGAGATGATAGGAAGATAGATAGAGGATAGAAGAGTAAGCTAATAAGATGAATGAGTGTAAGTTGTTGCAAATTGTAAGTGGGCAGATAGAGATTGCAGATTGCTTGGTGGCTTGTGAGCACAAGTTCAGATCAGGTTTCTTCCACTTAGCTATAAGGTATATGGATAAATTTGGATCCTATAAGATCTTATAGAATCTTTTGATGTAATTGGCCCTAACCGGGAAGGCTTTGCACCCCGTCATGTTGCATGTAATTGGAATTCTGAGTTAATATAAGTTGATATTGACATATCTTGTGGTGTGTTGTTTATGTTGTGTGTTCTTTTTGTTGGCTACAAGTTTGGATAGTCCTTTATTGGATCCTCTGAGCTTGGAATGCATCAATTCATTTTACTCACTTTGATTAGTTGTCAAAATTAACATGACATAGCCTTTTGTTCCATAGCCACACGTCTTCAATCTTAGCAATCAGAAAACTCTTTAAGGATGTGTCAAGGTAGAATAAGTTACCTTTAGATTAACCTCCAGTACCAATCATACTTCTCTTTTGATCAAATAATTTTACCTTCTTGTTTTGAAATTATAGTCAGTGACCTATATTGTTTAACTATTCCATACTCAAAAAATTGTATTGCAGGCCTTCAACCCAATAAAAATCATCACATTCAGTATTGTTCAGCAAAATTATAGAACATTTTCCTTTCACAAGATATGGGGCATCATTTCCAACTCTAACATAGCCTTCATTATGCTCTTTCAAAGTAATAAACTTATCAATATCACCAGTCATATGGTGTGTACAACCGCTATCTATAATCCATGCATCATTTTTACTTACTTGTGAGACTATGGATTTTTCTTCTACATACCTCTCTTCATCAGGATTCATCTTTAATTGCAACATATACCACTTCAACATCATCATCCTTGGTGTCATTACTGGATGATCCTTCCTCAGTAATGTAACATGCTTTCTTTCCTTTGTTCTTAAAATCTTTTAATCTTCTAAATTTGTTCTCAATCTTGTTGTTGTCTCTGTTGTCTTTCTTATCATTATTGTTAGAACAATTAGAAGAAATGTGACCAATATTGTTGCATGAAAAACATTTCAAGGGTAGCTTACCTTTTCACTTTCCTTTACCTCTTGGTAGTCTCCTAGCCAATAATACTTCAAATTCAGCTTCATTATTTTCATCTTCAGCATATAGATCTTCAAGCTCACTCTTACAACTATGAAATATTTCACTAGAACTAATTGCATATCCATCACTAGATCTAGAATCTCTAGACTTCCCAATAGTCAAAGATGATTTGAATGTAGATTCAATCTTAGAAGTAGCAGGTAAACTATTATCAAAATCATTTAGCTCAAAAGAAGTTAGCTTACCGATTGTAGCATCCAATGTGAGAACCATCTGTGGAATAGATCTCGGCTCTTGTATTACAGATACCCAAATGAAATAGAAAGGTAAAAGTATTCTTAGAAACTTAATTTTTACTTCTTATTCATCCATGCGTCCACCAACTCCTCTGATAGCAATAGCAATCTATTTTAGTCTTGTCAATAGTTTCTCCTTCTTTCATCTTCATAGCTTCAAAGTTGCCTCTTAAAATTTCAGCTTTAGCCTTCTTAACATGATGATCTCCACCATATACCAGTATTAATTTATCCCACATCTTCTTAGCAATACTACATATATCTAGATCATTAAACTCTAGGTCAGTGAGAGTATATGACATCTCTATCATGACTTGTATATGTTCCTTCTTTTCTCTTAACTGATCAAGTGACATGGGACCAATCTATGGAGGTGAATACTTGGTAGTAAGATGGTTCAATGCATAATCTCCTATTCTAGATATGTGTAGCTTCATCCTAGTTTTCCATGAAGAAAATTTGCTCCTATTCAACTTAGGTGCTTCCCTCTTATACATATTTGGATCTTTAACTCAAGTACATTTAAACTTATCTAGTCAGATCACTAGCTATAATACCAATTGTTGGTTTACCCTACTAAAGATGGTTTATTGGGAGGGGGTGAATCAGAAAATATTGAACCTTAATACTTAAAACTAGACCTCTGATTCAACTCGGTGATTCAAATATCAGCAACAATTGAAACTTGAAAACTCTTCACAAACTTGATAAAAATAATATAACATAGGGAAATAACATTCACAATTATCAATCATCACATGAAACACAAGATTTAATGAGGAAACCCAATTTGGGAAAAACATCAGTGGGAATCGTCACCCACAAAAAGAAATACTCTTCTGAAGTATTGCTCGGTTAAGAGCCAATCCTGTTAAAGATTACAATGCACATTTTTTAGATGTGACCATGTTAGGGAATTTACCTTAGACCTGTTAAGATCTTCACCATATTAGGAGTGTTCTAGTTAGAGGGCTTAAACAACCATCCTAGAATACTACCTTTCTCAAGGATTTACAAAAGGAATTGTTAGGTCAACTCAGTTAAGAGATTTTCTGTTACAAGTATTAGTAAGAAACGATGTACTAATGTGACCTGTGATTTTGCAACTATACTTTTCTTGATAATATCCTTTATTTTCTCTCTAAAACTTACTGGCACCAACAACCCATCAGTCTCTCCTCTAGACTGGTTATCCAACTCTTTTAGTACTCTTCTCGGTAGCTCTTCAACTATTCACTTTGCCAGCCTCTATGTATAAACATACAGACTGATCAATATATAGGCCTTTGGTTTGCCTCTTAATCCTATTGATTAGGTTTTTCTTCAATTGTGCTTAGTCATCCGATCATCTCCAATATACTGATACAATGTATTTGTAGCTCGGTTAGGCGGTCAACCTTACCTCATGACTTGCACTTTTTCTTTATCAGAAATCACAACTTTCTTTTCCCACTTAATATTCATCACTGATTTTGAACTTGAATTTTCATGACCATAGATCTTGTAACAAACTTTTCCTTCATCCTTAGCATCTTCTTGATCTCCATACCTTTGAATTAAATTTGGTCTACTCCTTGAATCCAATCTCTATTCATACTCAGTTCCGTGCTCGGTGACTACGGTGAATATGTTCACTCGGTATCTGACTTTTTTTGGTTACCAACCTTGTTCGGTTGTCAACTTCACTCAGTGAATGTCTTTTCTCTGCTCAACTAACTAACACATCACTGCTTGGTAAGTAGGTTGTTCCCTTTACCGACTTGAATTTCCTACTTTACTGATTTAACAAAATCAAATGTTAAGTAAAAATAATTAAACCACTAGTTCCTTATCATTGTCTGATCTTTATTATCTTCCCAATTAAGTTCCTCTCCGATTGATATGGCAACTTAATATAAACTAGAAATCAATTGCTTGACATCAATGACAAACTAACAACTGATCTAACCATTCTACTTTCTTGTATTCTTCTGATTTCGATCTTTGTCACCATTACCATCAATTGGTTAATAGATAAATATATATAATTGTGTGTGTGATTTTTGTACCTGTTAAGAGACACAACACTTTAATAAATCATTGCATTAGTGAAAACAAGGGGTTAGCAAACATAGCAATCACTAAAATTGATCTATTGCTTCCTATCTAGGAGGAGTATAAAAAATGACATAATAGCCCTCATATTATACATATTCTAGTGACAAATACAACCTAAGAATGGAAGATTCAAATGAAAAGTAATCTAAATGATTCAAAAACATGCATTCTATCTCTAGAAATGAAGGGTATAACAATATGACTAAGAAATAAGCTAGAAAGCACTATGAAAATCTCTAAAATATGAGCAACATAAGATTTCTTCTTCAATTATCCAAATATGGGAAGCATAAGGATTCTTTCAAAACTTCAAAATTAGGAGCATTACAACAATATATTTCATAAAATCAAGGGCCATTTTAGCTCAAAATCCATCCTATTTATAGGATAAATGGAGGAAGGGGAGAAGACTCTAGAAGGGCTGCCATTAATGAGGGTGTAAAACTCATTAATGAGGAGTGGTGGAAGGAATATGTAAGAGCCATTAATGCTTCATTTATGAAAGCATTAATGAGATATGGGTGAGGGTTTAAGAAGCATGGGTGAGGATTTAAGGTCAATCCTAACAACTTTGACTTTAGGGGGAGGGTTGAATTCCTAATCACACCTTAAGGGAATGTGACAAGCTTAAGAGTGGCTTAGGATTAGGTTTAAGGCTTAAGGCAGGTGATTAAGGAGATAGAGATGGGAGGAGAGAGAATGAGTGGAGGGGGGATTAGCTAATTAAGAAGAATTAGCATGTGAGACAGGGTTGGGATGAGTTTGAACTCATGGTTGGGTAGTTGAGATTGGTTAGGTTAGAGGGAATATTAATGAAATGAATTGTTGTAATAACATATTCACTCAATAATAGGGATTTAATTAATCATTTAAGC
>MU226655.1:263225-277019 GCA_018584345.1 Thuja plicata | reverse complement strand
TATATATAAAGCCTAGAAGCATGAGTTAAGATTATAATGTCACATAGTATCATAAAATATTAAAAACATTTAAACACCATAAACTTGTAATCATAGCATCATGAATCATGATCATACCATCATAGCATCATGTTGACATATACTCAAGTTCAACATCAAAGATTCAAAACATTAAAATGTCAAGTGATAAATCATAACATCAAGTTCAAGTATCATTGTTTCAAGTTCAACTAATGGATTAAAAATTTATTAATATTCTTCTTCTTCTTCTACATTGGCACCAGTTGATTCACAAACAGAGCTAAGGCCGATGGGATCACCTGCACCAATAACATTATTGGTGTCAAAATCTTCAAATTCATCAAGTGCAAGTTGAGAAGTGGAAGCCAACATAAGCCTTTAGAATCCACTTTTTAGGGTTGTGGATGTCGTTATATGGAGCCTAATCAGATTCAGAGGTTAATTTTTCCCCACTTTTATCGGCGCAGTTTCCGCCTAGATTTTCAACGAGGGTTTGGGGGCAGTGCCCCAAGATGAGGTCAAGGGGCAGCACCCTGCGAAGCCAAAAATGACTTTTATTATTGTACAAAGGTATTGGGAGTTATTTTTCTATTCGCTAACATATTCTAACCCTAACAGTGGATGTCAAAAAATAATTAAATTTGCAAAAAAAAGTTAAAACCAACTTGGTCGCTGACTTTGACCGTTCGCGAGACCAAGTTCGCTAGTGGTTCGGTGTTTTCCAGCCTGGTCCGCCTAGTCCGCCTAGGTCCGAATTGTGTGTGGTCTAGTTCGAACCACCCCCCTGTGCGTTGGATCATTTCTGGACCCACAGGTGGACCAGACCAAAATCGCGGACCAGTTCATACCATGGCTGGTCCGGGGGCCCTTAGGGGCGAACTGGACATCCTAGTTTATAATCCACAACTCATGCACCATTGTTTGAATGCCAACATGTTCAATTAAAAGATGAATTGGAGTATTTGTTGGAATCATTTGCTGTTGCACCAAAAGCTCAAATTGTCAATGCCCGATACAAACGTCAGATTTAACCTAATCTATTATGGGAGGCAATTAAGCCATGTCACAAATCTCCAAGGAGGTGTTGACCACCAAGTCAACAATCTCCCCCTCAACACCAACTGAGTCTTCAGCACCCACTGAAGGGAGATTTGAACCTATGACCCAAGGCTCTGATACCAATTGTTGGAATAATTTGCCGTTGCACCAAAAGCTTGAACTTTCAATGCCCGATACAAACGTCAGATTTAATGTCACAAATCTCCAAGGAGGTGTTGACCACCAAGTCAACAATATTATGTATGAAATTATTTGGATCATTATATTAGGGATAAAACATACCGATAAAATTACAAGAAACAATGAAGTTAGAGAAACCAAATGTCGTGAATGATAGAGAACAAGTGAAAACTCTTTTGAACCATCAATGCAGATTCAAAAAGGCTTAACTGTATCCATGAATAAAAGCATTTGCTTCTATTGTTTTATTTTTGTTTAGTATTTTGCTTTGGTCTTTTTGAATCTGGTTGAATCCAATTTATTGTGCTAACTGCTAACAGTGGAGGTGCATGCCTTTGGTGTTTTTTAAAATGATGGCCTTATTTTGTGGATCTTTCAATTTTTTGAACTCCAAACAATTATATATAAAACATACACCTCAGCTTTGTAGTGAAAAATGCAAGTTTGAGCTTGAAAAAAAAGTTAAAAAGTTACTCTAATTTGTTCTTATCAAATCAAAACATTGTATTGTCAATATGCAGTGTTAAACTAAAATTTAATTTATGGAGATGTTATATTTTTTGAGTTTCAAATTGTCGAATTTCATTTGAATGCAAGTGGCGTTTGTGTATCCTATATTGGCTAATTGTTTAAAATCTTAGTTTTTACATTAGTGGACAAAGGAATCAGGGTTTATAAATGTTGAACTTATTCCAACATTTTTTATCTTCAAGTAAAATACCAAATGGTGATACGAATATTCTATATAAGTTGCTGATTAGAGTTGTTATTTGTTTGAGTACTTTTGGTTGGCAATTTGAGCAATGCCCTTTTAATTTGTCTGGATTATGAAAGTGGTTTGCATTAAAGGGACCAATTTTGTTATTCTGAGTATCCTGTACAATGCAGTTTGTTAGAGATACTGTTAGGCTTTTTCTCTGATTTAGTATTGATTGTTGGTTCTGAATTATCATAGATTCATGTAGTTGGTAATGTCTGCAGTTCTTTTTCTCTTATTTATATTACTGGCATGGAAGCTTCTCTTTCCTTTTGTAATCCATTTATTGCGTGTGGTGTTGATGTTTCAAAATAACTTAAGCCTTTGTTAAGAGTATTATTATTTTGTGTTATGTATGATTCATGTAGATGTTGAAGAGTTGAGCTAGGCAATATTTTTTTCAGGCTTTTTAGAGTACTCTTTTCATTTTTGCACGAGAAGTTCAAAAGCCTCATTATCTACAACTAAAATCAAAATCTTCATTTTTAGCAGATAAGTCTATCTTGCCTACTACTAGAGATCTAGAGTGGTTTTTCTTTAGCCCTCATGAGAAGAAATATCCCAATTGGTTATGCTCAAATAGAGCTACTGAAAAAGGTTACTGGAAAGCGACGGGAAAGGATCGGAAAGTGACCTCTCAATCGGACAAGATTGGAATGAAGAAGACTTTAGTCTTCTACAAAGGTCGTGCTCCACATGGACAAATAACGGATTGGCTGATGCATGAATATCGCCTAGATGAAACACAATGCATTGGAGCCCCTCATTTAAAGGTATCCATTCAATCGTTCTTGTTTATTTTCTGCAAATTCTTCATCATTTGATTTTTTAGGAACAGATAACTCCGTTAAAGTTCACTGCTTCTTTCTACTAATAGATTATGCTTTGCTTGGTGGTGCAAAAATAGCCATTTCTCCTTTTTATTTTCTGTGGCACATATAGGGGAAGTTGAATTTGGCCATTTGTTTTACGTATCACCACAATTGTTTTGGCATTTAAAAATTGAGAACCGTAGAAGACTTGGCTGGGGAAATGTTCTAGACAAGCTTACCTGGGAGGGGAAACATGTCAGTAAAGAAAGAAAATAAATGGTTTAATTCTGATTAAGTTTTTGGGGAAAATTGCACTCTTTCACCTCACAACTTGTTTAGTTGAAACTTGAAATTCAATAAAATAACACAGATAAAAGCAGGGGATGAGTACTAACTGTTTAGTTCCAACTACCAAACAACAAAGATATTTATGGATTTGGTATAATTAGTGGTTTATATTCCATTTGTGAACCATGTATATAGAAATTGAAATAATATAAAGGATTTAGTTAAATCTTAGATTTTCTTTAATCTAGCATTAGCATGAAGAAGGGAACTGGATATGTGCATGTGTGAGTTCCCTCTGCAGCATTTTTCGTTTTTCGTAAATCCTTTTTTGGTTCATACATACTACCATAATTTGTACATATGGTAAGCAAGTCACTGAGTTTTCTGAATTAAGCTATCAAAGTAAGATTCTTTTTGCTTATATTCCCCTTGAAGAAGTCAAGGTTACTAACATCAGTCACTAAATCCTTGAAGTAAGATTCCTTTTGCTTATATTCCCCTTGAAGAAGTCAAGGTTACTAACATCAGTTCCCTCTGCAGCACTTTCGTTTTTCATAAATGCTTTTTTTATACATACTACTGTAATTTGTACATATGGTAACCAAGTCACTGAGTTTTCTGAATTAAGCTATTAAAGTAAGCTTCCTTTTGCTTATATTCCCCTTGAAGAAGTCAAGGTTACTAACATCAGTCACTACAGAAAGAAAAAAGAATTATTTTAAGCAGTACAAAAAAAAAATTATATTGAGTAGTGCCACCACCGACATTTGTATGACTTGGATTTCTCTACTTCCATTAGTCACTTGAGAAAGAAAAAGGAATTCATTTAAGCAGCACAAACAATTTATAATGAGTAGCACTAATGACGTTTTCATGATTTAGATTTTTCGTACTTATTAATTGATGAGCCAAAGGGGCTCTATAATGAATGTTTCATAAGGCACAACACTTGCTGAAGGTTTTGCAAATGGGGTAGCAAGCTAAGTGGGCTTAACCTTGGAGGAAACTCCATGGTTAAGCGTGCTTGAGTTGGAGTAGTACAGGGATGGGTATTCCCCGGGAAGGTCCAATACTTCACCTCTATGAGCATCACCTAGATGCAATGTGGGTTCTTGTGAACCACTACTTATGAAGCATGAGTTTGATTCAGAAACTACACTGTTGAATCCTGATAGCAATATCATAATTTCTCTCCTAACATCAGTTGCTTTAGAAAGAAAAACAAATTCTTTTAAGCAGCACAAACAAATAAATTATAATGAATTGCACGACTGACATTTGCTGAGTGGCGGCACTGATATTTCTAGGATTTGGTTTTCTTTATGTGAAAGATTTAAGTTTTTAACTATGCCTACGTGCGAAGGCTTACAACATAGGGAAAATACAGGAGTCTGCAGATTTTCAAAGAATGTTGAATGTGTTTAAAACTATCAGTAGTACATTTCCATTTTATGCTTTCAATGTCCATGCTAATTTCTTTCTCTGTAAATTCTTCAAGCCCAAAAATCTTTCCTGCACAAAAGCTATTGATAAGAGGAGGGGTCCAAACAAAGAGAGTCAACTACTTCATTGACATATATATTAGGAGAGATGATATTCTGGCTTTTGTAGTTGCCTAATGGAATTAACGTCTGCTTTTTTTAATCTTCATCTGCATATTTCGGACTTGAAAACGAAATCTTTGAGATGTGTTTGGTGATTATTCTTCCTTTTGATGGGAATCTTCAGTTGCTAGTTGTACATCATGGCTCTTGAACTGTAAGCATTTGCCGTTCATATTTCATATATAATATTAGAGAAATATTAGACTAAATCTGAGCTTCTTATATTGTATATTTTCTTTTTAAAATCGCGATTGGTTGAAAGCCAATTTTTCTGGATACCTATTTGCAAATGTCAATATAATGAAGTTTACTTTTGCAGGAACTTTATGTGGTATGTCGAGTATTTAGAAAGCCCAGACAAGGCTTAAAGAGTGGAGAGCAATATGGGACAACTGAGGACTTTGGTTGCAATTTATCTCCTACCAATATAAACATAGTAGGTGATATTGAAGAATCAGAAGAAAGATCCTCACCTCTTCCACAAGAAGATGACGCACAGGCCACTTCAGGCTTGCGATCTGAAACATCATTTGAGATTATAGACAACAAGATTGACAACAATGATGCCTTTGATGGGTCAATGGGTTCTTTGCAGGGAAGGTTTAATCCAGATTATAGTCACCTCACTTGTGTCAACAAAAATGTATGTTATGTGTGAACCCTTTTAGACGAGGAACCACTTTAAAGCCTTTTTCCAATTGCTGATTTCAAGTGTAATAATAGCTTGCTATTATCATGCCTGTTTCAGTTGAATTAACAAATTGAGTGTATATGTTTATAACATATCCTTTCTTATTTGATCACTTCCCAGGCTAACATGGAGCTGGGGAGTCAAGAATTGCCATCTGAACCTGCAAGTCAGGAGTATATTGAGGAATTGAATCAGCGATTTCACAGTTTTAACATTAGGGTAAAGGATGAAGCCACTGATAGCAAGAATTGGTACCACATGTTTCAGTCAGTAATGGAAGTTTAGATAACTGCTTCAAATGTCATGAATTCAGGCACTGGCTTGAGCTGTGCCCTAAAAACTCCATACATATGTTGTTTCAAAGGCAAGGAGGGGACTAATTCCAGTTTAAGTTACTATGGACGGAATTGGAAAGAATGTGAGGGGGTGACATTATGCTCTAATATGTATAGCGACCAAAGAATGAGAGTTCTTAAAAATGCTCCCACAACTTTACTCTAAAGGATGCAACGATTGATATGAATTGTCATTTATACAACATGAATAAAAAAAATGTTGTTAGCTTTAAGAATCTAAGTTGACTAACCATCAATTATTAGAAAAGATGTAGCATGTACCATATAACATTGTAATTGATTATTAATATGTTATGAATGGTTGTGTTTTAAGAGTGTTAGTGTTCTTTGTTATTCATTTGCAGTAAAAAGTTGTCTTTATCATGCATTTTTCTATAATATTTGAAGTTTTGTTTGATATATGTAATTATGAATATTTGTATATTTGAATAAAAAAATTATTCATAAGTAGTGTATTTTATTTCAGAGTAAAGCGAAAAATCTGGTAGTTTCAATTGTCATTGAAAGGATTTGAATGCGAAAGAATAAACAACAAACGCCAATTAGATGAAACAAATAGACAACACAGAGTTTTATCCTGGTTCACCACAAATGTGGTTACATCCAGACTGCAGAGTATTGTATTAATATAAAAGATCAAGTTACAAATGAGCAGAGGCAGTGAATATAAAGTCTTCCTACAATATTACAACCAAGAGTCTTCGAATACGAAGAGTCATAATAAGAGGGAAAAGACAAAAGAGACTGTTGGCCTTCAACTCTCAACAAACTCCCACCTAAAGGACAACCAATGCTGCAATTGAACACCCAATACCCTGCTGAAGTGCTGATTTATCTTTTCTTTACAAGCCCAAGAGAAGTCCTTGCACTTCCGAACTTCTCTTTGGTGACAACCTTTGTGAATATGTCTGCCGGATTGATCTTGGTATCAATTTTGACAACTTTCAGCTTTCCTTCTTCAACTGTATGATGAACAAAGTGAGCATGTGCGTCAATGTGTTTAGAGCAACGCTGTGATGAATGATTATGAGCCATGAAGATAGCATTGTGGCTGTCACAAAACAGATTATACTCTTTTTGATGAACTTTCAAGTCACCAAGTAATCGCTGTAGCCAAATCATTTCCCTTGCCCCTTCGGAAAGAGCCAAGTTTTCAGCCTCTGCTGAAGAAAGAGAAATACAATGCTGCAACCTTGAAGCCCAACTGATAGCAGCTCCAGCAAACATGAAGGTATATCCAGTGGTAGACCTTCGTTTATCCATGTCTCCGGCAAGATCAGAATCAGTGTAACCTTGTAGCTGAACCTTATTTCCTTCAAAACGTAAAGCATAATCTGAGGTTCCTTTTAGATACCTCAGTATCCACTTGACTGCTTCCCAATGAGCATTCCCGGGGTTGCTCATGAATCTGCTCACAACTCTCACCGCATGGGCAATGTCGGGGCGGGTAGAAACCATTGCATACATAATGCTTCCAACTGCAGATTTATAGGGAATTTTCTCCATGAAATCCTTTTCTTGTGTTTTTGGACACAATTCAGAACTTAAGCGGAAATGACCAGCAAGAGGAAGAGAAGTAACTTTTGCATCAGCCATGCCAAACCTCAACAACTTTGTCAATGTATTGTTTTTGGGATAAGGTAATTTCTCTCTTCTTCCTATCTCTTGTGATTGTCATGCCAAGAATCTTCGTGGTTGCCCCTAAGTCCTTCATGTCAAACTTTCTTGCCAATTTCTCCTTTAACTCATTAACTATTCTTTTATTTGTGTTGGCTACTAAAATGTCATCGACATAAAGAAGGAGAATTACGAACTCACCATTAGGAAGTGTCTTGAAGTAGACACATGGATCTGATTCACATCTTGTGAAATTGTTTTCAGCCATGAAGCGATTAAATTTTATATACCACTGTCTTGGGGCTTGCTTGAGGCCATACAAACTCTAATTTAGCTTGCAATAAAGATGTTCTTGTCCCTTCTTGACGAATCATTGAGGCTGCTCCATGTATAACTCTTCTTCTACATCACCATGTAGAAATGTGGTCTTCACATCAAGCTGTTCCAACTCAAGATCCCACATTGCTGCTAATCCCAAGACTATTCGGATAGTTGTCATCTTGACAACCGATGAGAAGATCTCATTAAAATCTATCCCCTACTCTTGGTCAAACCCCTTTACCACCAATCTGGCCTTGAAGCATTTTCTGTCTTCATCTTCTTCTTTTATCTGGTATACCCACTTGTTCCTAAGTGGTCTTCGATTTAGGGGAAGAGAGACCAAGTTTCAAGTCTGATTCTTGAGTAAAGAATCCATTTCCTCATGCATCGTTGTTTGCCATTTATCACTGTTGACATCTTTGAGAGCAGCTTTAAATGTCGATGGCTCTGAAAATTCAGAAACAAGAATTGAAGGCTATGCTTCCTCAGCGAATAATAACTCATAATCAGAAAACTTAGAGGGAATTTTCCTCTGCCTGGTCGATCTCCTCATTCCTTGATTCTAATTACAACCAATTTCATTTGTCATCAAATTATCATTCTGGAAATTAGAGTTTTCAATTGTGGGCCGTTTGATTCTGGCTTTATCCCCAAATTTTGTATCTTTACATAACTTCTTTGTGCTCAGAAAATCGAATTCTATGTTTTTCTCAAAGCCTGTATTTTCCACCAATTGTTCATCGCTGGAGAGGCTTCTCACATCAAGCTGGTCTGCAGAGGAGGAACGAATTGGACTGCAGTGATATGTCATACGTGGGGCTGCAGGAGAGGAAGTGTTGCTTTCCCCACACATGACTGCAGGAGAATGTTGAAAAACATAAGGAGCTATCCCCTGCTCTGCCTGCATACGGATTTCTTCATAAGAATCATCTGCCTGTTGTTCATCATTCGAACTTGGAGTAGCAGTATGATAAGAGAAAGGATGATTTAGAATAGAATTGGGTGTATGTGGATCATGCTTTAGGTGTGTACTAACAAAGGAATCAATTTGAAATGCGGATGAGGGAACATATTCCCTGTCATGTTTTTCTTCCTCCATAGCTGGAAACATAGATTCATTAAACACCACATCCCGACTTCGAATAATTTTCCTTTCAATTGGATTCCACATACGAAAACCAAATTGATCTTCACCGTAACCCATGAAGATGCACTCCTCTGATTTAGAATCCAATTTGCTCCTTTTTTCTTTAGGAACATGAACAAATGCTTGGCAACCGAACACGCGGAGATGAGAATATGAGATTTGCTTACCAACCATTCCTCTTCTGGGATACCAAAATCCAACCGTAATGAAGGACTCCTATTAATTAGATACACAGTTGTATTGCAAGCCTTAGCCCAAAACTCCTTGCTTAAACCAGCATTGGAAAGCATGCATCGTGCTTTCTCAAAGATGGTTCGGTTGAGTCTTTCCACTGCTCCATTCTCTTGGGGAGTGAAAGGAACAATCTTAATTCTCCGAATACCTTGATCTGCACAAAAATTGTCAAACTCCAAAGAGAAAAATTCTCCTCCATTATCCATTTTCAAGCATTTAATCTTGTGACCACTTTGATTTTCAACAAGTGCTTTGCAAATTTTAAATTTTGAAAACACTTCAGATTTGCGAGAAATCATATAAATCCATACCTTGTAAAATCATCAAGAAATGTGACAAAGTTATTCGCCCCTCCATGAGAGGTTACCTCCATAGGACCGAAGACATCCGAGTGTATCAACTCCAATGGTGTTGTTTTCTTGTCATGGCCATTCTTCAAGAAGCTGACCCGTTTTTGTTTTCCACAAAGGCAATGTTTGCAAAATTCCAAATCTGCGGATTGAAGACCAGGTAATTGTTCTCGGTTCAACATAACCTCAAGGCCTTTCTTACTCATGTGACCCAATCTTTGATGCCAAAGGGCGGCATTGCTGCCCACAAGAGTCATAGCCGCTCCCACCTCACCAATAGTTTCAACAACATAAAGGCTGCCCACTTTATCGCCTTTTGCGATAACCATAGAACCACTGGTGACTTCCCATTTGTCCGTGAGAGTGGTGAGAAATCCTTGTGTATATAGCTGACTTACAGAAATCAAATTTTTCTTCAATTTTGGAATATGCCTAACATCTTTTAACAGCCATTTAACTCCTCCATTTAAATGCAAAACAGTATCACCTCTTCCAATAATTTCACACGAATTATTGTCCCCCAAATAAAATTTTCCAAACTCACCTTCTTGGTAGTTTGTAAACAAATCTGTCCAAGAAGTGGCGTGAAAGGAAGCACCAGAATCTCGGACCCAAGATTCGGATGTTGTGTCGCTTGTGGAGAGAATTAAGATGCCATCGTCTCTATCATGAGCTATGTTCGCTCCGCTGTCCAAAACCTTCTGTTGTGCCTTCTTGTATTTTCTACGATCTTTCTTGACATGGCCAGATTTTCCACAAAACCAACAGCCGCCTTCTCTTCCTCTAGATTGCGATCTTCTTGCTGATTGTGGTCACCGATTGTAATTATTTCTGCCGCTATGCTGCCTTCTTCCTCTATTTTCAGTGCTAACCATGGTAAGAGCATCATCGGATGGAGTGTCTTTGTTACTTCTTCTCATATCTTCACTAAGTAAAGTGGCAACCACTTCATCGTAGACCAACTTTTTGTTTGTGGAATTAGAAGTGCTAACAGTTGTAACTGCGGGATCCCAACTGTCGAGTAAGGAACACAACAAGATAATGGCTTTGGCTTCGTCATCTTGTATCATGCCAACTGAGGTTGCTTGACATAGTAAAGTATTTAAATCATTTATATGATTTGACATCGCAGCCCATTCCTTCATTTTTAACTTGTAGAGTCTCTTCATAATGAAGATTTTATTTGCAGTCGATGCCGTCTCATACATGCTCTGAAGTTTGTCCCAAATTTCGTTTGTTGTCTTCTCATTCAAGACATTGAACAAGACATTTTGCGATAGCGAAAGAAAGATTGATGCCATCGCTTTATCATCTATTTTCTTCCAATCTTCATCTGACATCGCATCTAGTTTCTTAGTTTTTCCTTCCAGCATGATTGACAAGTCTTGCTTGATCAGCAAGGAACGCATCTGCACTTTCCACAGGCTGAAGTTCTTGCCTGCGAATTTCTCCACTTTCGTATCCTCCATCTTTCCGGAAATTCAACGCCGATTTCCAATCTGCACAACCTGTGCTCTGATACCAATTGAAAGGATTCGAATGTGAAAGAATAAACAGCAAATGCCAATTAGAAATAAATAGACAACACAGAGTTTTATCTTGGTTCACCACAAATGTGGTTACATCCAGACTGTAGAGTATTGTATTAATATAAAAGATCAAGTTACAAATGAGCAGAGGCAACGAATATAAAGTCTTCCTACAATATTACAACCAAGAGTCTTCGAATACGAAGAGTCATAATAAGAGGGAAAAGACAAAAGGGACTGTTGGCCTTCAACTCTCAACAGTCATTTCTATAATTACAAGCATACGTGGTTTTCTAAAATCTATTAGATAATCTGTAAATTATTTGGTTTCTACTTAAAAGCGCACCCATTGTATATTATTTGAAGATAGCTATGTTTTGTAAGATAGGCAAAGCGATGCCGTAGAATATCATTATATTTGACACAACTAGTACTTCCAGTGGTCATACACCTAAGTGACAAATCTATAAAGTAACAAAGTCTAAGCCTTTGTTCGAATCTTCCCCCCCTTTTTTAACACACTTTTACAACCCCAATTACTCTGGAATTACTCTCTTTGGTTTAAAAGTTAAATAAATTGTCGATCACCTGACTATGTTTACTATGCAAGCTATTATTATTAGTGATTAGTGGTGTTGACAATCTTACAGTCGCCTAGTCGGGTGATATTGGAACTTGTACACCTTTCGCTTTGCATGGTTCAAGTAGTGAATAAATTGCCAACTGCCAACTTTATGGAGTTGACATTGTTCGACAAGCACTCTTTTCCAAAAGGTTACAAAATAAGACTCATTAATAACGACTTACATAAATACAAAAAATGAATTACGTGATGAAAAGTGTGGAAATGTACTTACACGATTTTTAAAGATGAATGATACTACTCCCCACCAAAATAAAAATGATTTCCTTCCTAATTTGTGATTTGTCTCCTCGATCAATGAATCTCATTTAACATTACTGACATTGATTGTACATCATTTGAGTCAATTTTTTATTGTCTCTCTAGAGTGCTTGCGTGTATTTCAATTTCTTGAAGGACGCCTCCATTGTGGATATTACTAATGTTAATTGAAATGATTCTACATTTTTAAGCGCGACTTTTGTCATTTGCACTTTTCAAGAAATTGATACGATCAAATTAAAAACTATTTATAATATCTAATCATCTTTTTTAAATGATGGCTTAGTTTGTACGAAGGATGATCGGTCAGAGAACTTTGCTATAAAGAGGCAACAAGGATGATAATTTTAAGTGTTTCGTATAGTATTTTCAATTTTGTGCATTGTGTTCTTATAACAATGCTATGCCATTGTATCGTTTCGGTTATTGTAAATTGTGCAACCTGCAATTATGTAGTTTCACAAGATACCAATTGCACTCAAACATAGGATGATTAGAATCGGAAAGAATAAGAGGGAGGAGTAGGTAGAGTCAAAGGGTTGTTCTAAAGAATGCATCCACAATATTAGGTTTTTTCATTATGTCCAGGACATTGTTATTCCACTTATGTCCACTTCCTCTTCATTGCATTGGTCTTTGTCAGAGGGACTGAAGAACAAGGAAACTTTCTAATATACTATTTTCACTTTTCTATTTTTAGTTATTATAAGCACTCTGTTAGGTTAAGGAGGGTGGTACCATTGCACTATTGGCCTTAATTGTCTTATTTCAAACTATGTAGTTTGGGACGCAAGGATAGACTAATTGGAGTAAGTATTTTTTTTTGGTCGGTAAAAGGTATTTTATTATATTTTAAGTAGTATCAAGGAAAAGCTTGGCTTAGACCAAGGGTGGTAACAAACAAGGATACCACCATCCCGAAGAAAGAGTACCTCAGAAGGATCCATTAACAAACCACACATTATACTAGACATCCTTCTAGTATAAAATTAAGTTCTAATATTGGTACCACCTTTAGAATGAGATCAGAGGACCATATCAAAGGGGTCTTTCTTGATTTTCTTTTCTTTTCCTTTTTCCCCTTCACAGTTTGTCAGTCGACTTCAAACTTAGCAACCTCAATCTGCCAATCCAAAGGTGTAATGTTGGATAATCTCACAACGTCCTCTGCACATGATCCCTCATGCTGGTCCAGACCATCCCTTGGGACCGAATCCAACACCATCTCTTGAGACCTCGATGATTTGCATTTCTCCCTTCCTTCTGGGGTTCCAATACTATTGACTTCAGGCGACTCCCTAACATCTCCAACCAAGCCTGTATTACCCTTGAGCTTTACAAATTGCATATCCCGAGATATCAATTTTGTAGGCTTATGCACCGTATCCTCAACAACAACTTGACAAAAACTTCTTTACATCCCCACCTTGTCTACCATTTAGTGTTGTTGAGCAACATCTTTCCGCCAAGAGGCCTCCTTATGAATTTTATCTTTGCCACATTGAGCAATCATATGCCCAGTTTGAAAGCACCTTCTACACCTGAAGGGGACCCCTTCATAGTACAGAGGTTGAACCCAACAACCTTTTGAAGTTATAATTAAAATTTTGACAGGAAACACTTCAAATACATCCATCTCTACCAAAATCCGAGCACAGGTAGAATGAATGAGATTTGAAGATCCTTCATCCACCATCAAAAAATCCCCTAGTGAATTTCCAACCACCTCAAAAAATGAATCAAACAAAAAATGTAAGGGAAGATTGGGAATGTTGTTGTTTGATCAGATTTAGGGTATGTAATTCTTTTAAAATTTTATGTATATATTAGATAAACTCACAATAGAATGTTATCTAATCTTAGATATATAAGTATATCTTGATAATTTCTCCTTAGAATATATATATATATATATATATATATA
>MU226655.1:243904-259114 GCA_018584345.1 Thuja plicata | reverse complement strand
TTCTCTTCAGCATCTTCTCTCAATTCACTCCCCCATGTATCTGATTGCTTACAGAAATGAATTATGCTTGTCTCTTATATAGACATGATATTCCTTAATTCTTGGTTCTTGATTCTTGATTCTTGGCGTAAAAAATAATCCAGCCAAATTGATTTATGACTTTAACTCCTGATTTATCTCGTATTTATCTTCTTGCCAACTATATAAATCATCTTTAAATCACTTACTTAAGTGTGGTCGAATAAAACAACCACTTAAGTCTATCCTTAAGCTCTGCCAGATAGATATTTTGTCATTTTCTGATCTCTCTGTTCTGTCGGTCAATTATGCAATTCGTCGCCGGTGACAACTATCAGTTCCGTCAGTGCAACTTCAGTTAGCTTTGGGATCTCCATCCGTTGGGCATCATTGGATCTTGCTCATCGGGCAACATTGTTTTCAGCTCGTCGGGCATCCTGTGATTCTGCTTCGTCGGGCAACACTATCTTCTGCTCGTCGGGTATCACTGTGACTTTATCTCTATCTTTACCGATGGTGTGCACTCCTCCGGTGTGGTCTGTCACTTAGTGAATACTTGAATTTTATGCATTGTTGAAAGCATAACCTCTGTTCCATTGATTCTCTGAAGTCTTTGGCATTATGTATATGACCATACAGATGATACCAAGTTGACATCAATGACAATACAAACTATTAACTGATTTAATGTCTTGCATCATCTTCAACTTAATATTATCAAACATTCAATCAGTTACATGTCATCAAATTGTTCTTCATGCAACCTTTTCAACACCACATCCAAATGCATTAGGTGATCATGTTCATTCTTACTGAAAATCAAAATATCATCTAGATATACAACAACAAAGTGATTAATGAAAGGTTTAAGAACCTCATTCATGAGTCTCATGAATGTACTTGGTGCATTGGAAAGCCCAAAAGGCATAACAACCCATTCAAACAAACCCTCATTGGTTTTGAAAGTTATCTTCCACTCATCTCCCTCTTTGATTCTGATCAAGACAATTTTTGAATAGTACCTTGCACCTCCCAAACAGTCCATTAAGTCTTTTGTTCTTGGCATTGATAATCTATATTTGATAGTAATCTTGTTGATGGCTCTTGAGTCCATGCACAACCTCCATGTACCTTCTTTCTTAGGAGCTAGGACTGTTGGAACAGCACATGGACTAATACTCTTCCTAATGAAACCCTTTTTCCAACAATCCTTGAATCCGTCTAGACACTTATGCATTATGTTCAGGGGTTAACTTATAGGAAGCCTTATTAGGTAGTGTGGAACCAGGGATGAGGTCAATACAGTGACAGATCTCCCTCTTTGGTGGAAAAGACTCTGTACTACTGTCTGCAACTATGCCCTTATACTTATTTAGTAATTCTTGTACCTCCCTAGGACCAACATCTCTCCTTGGTTCTCCATTATTTGGTTTCTTTTGGGACTCCATTTTAGGTTTGACAATGATGGAAAAACATGTTTTTTTCTCCTCTTGAAGAACTTTCATGAACTCCTTTTCACCCACCAACATCACACTATTAGTCACAGTTATAGCCTTGTTATCATCTGGTAAAGGTGTCATTGTGAAACTTACACCATTCTTGACTAGGGTGTATACATTTCTCTTTCCATCATGTTGAGCATTAGTATCATATTGCCAAGGTCTCCCTAATAGGAGATGACAAGCATCCATGGCTACAACTTCACATAAAACTTTATCCTTATACTCCCTAATTTGAAAATATACCCAACATTGTTCATCAACTAAGGTATGTTGATCCTTACTTAACCAAGATACTTTATATGGATTAGGATGTGGTATTCTTTTCTTGACCCAAGATTTTCTATCATTTCTATAGAAACTAAATTCTAAGTTGAACCAGAATCAATAATAACTTTTCACACCTTGCCATTTACCTTACAAGAGGTCTTGAAAAGAGATTTACTTTGAGGTGGCTCATTATCGATGGGCATGTTCAAGAGTGTTCTGTTGAACATGATCCATTCTCCTTGTTCAAGTGTTGCAGGTCTTGAGGTTGTGGTGTGATAAGAGGACACACTCTGATTGTCATCTTCTTGTGTCAATTGTACCCTTCTATCTCCTCCTTGTCTGTTTGTACCAATCTTTTCAAGACACCTAAAAGATTGATGTCCAACCTAGTTATAAGTGAAGCATTTACCAGTGAAAATACTAGGTCCTCTTCCACCAAATCTTCCCCTACTGTTTGATCTCCTACCTCTGAAAGTACCTATGTTACTTGACTCTCCCTCTGATTCTTGATTGCTAGATTCGCCTTGGTTTCTTGGATATGAACCTCTGTCATTGAATTTGCCTCTACCTCTGAAATTATTTCCTCTACCTCTATTGTTTTGTTCTCCTTTCCTCTTTTTTTTTGCCTCAATCCTAAGTTCCATCTGAAAACATTTGTGCACTGATTTTGGATTAAACAAGCTTATTTCATCTTGTATGTTGAACTTCAACCCATTAAGGTACCTTGCAAGTTTCAATTTTTCACTCTCAGGGACTTTGGCCTTTAGTGTCATCTTATGAAATTCTTCGGTATAATTACTTACATCAAGGTCCTTCTGTCTGAGATTTTGCAAATTTTTGTGGACTGTAACTTCATAGTACTCTGGTGCAAATTGTCTCTTGATTTCTGATAACATTCTCCTCTGTGATGAGATAGGATTCTTCTCTTCTTCACCCCTTTCATTTTGTAGGAAATTCCACCAACTCAAAGCTAGACCTTTCATCTTGGACTTAGAAATCTTAACTTTCTGATGTTCAAGGACATCATCACATTCAAAGTGATTTTCCAAAGCTTCTATCCAATCCATGCATTCTTCATGGTTCATCTTCGCAAGAAACATGGGTATATCTGCTTTCAATTCTTTTCACCCAACTCTCTCAAGAGCTTCTAGAAATTGTGCTTGTTTTGTAGGTATGCCTTTCCTTTCATCCTATTGCACATCTTCTTCTTCTTCTTCTTCTTCTTCTTCTTCAGAGTCTCCTACCACTCTTCTCTGCTTGGAGGCTCTTCAACTTTTTGATTTCTTCTTCCATCCTTTTGTTCTTGGCTACTTGTTCTCTGACAATCTTAGCCAACTCAGCATTGGTTATTCTCGTGGGAACTTCTTCCCCTGAGGAGTCTTATGTCTTGTCTCCCATATTTGTCTCTCCCAAGGTTCTTTTAGTAGCTCTGATACCACCTAATGCAGAGAAACGCTTCAAGAAGCCACAAAGTGAACTTAAGTGCTCAAACTAAGGCAACAAGTTAAAACCTAGAAATCCTTGTAGCATTTTTTAGGTGGTTTTCCTAAGACAACTTTTTTTTTGCAAAGGGACTTGGCAAATAAATTATAAAATTAGGTACCCTTTAGGAAATTACAACAAACCCAAAAGTCACAGAGACCAACTCTACTCCAGCACCTCTGAACACCTGCAAGACACACAGACCTAATTGGCCAAATTAGGCTTGGTTTGCAAAGCAAGTATCGAGAGATGGGTACACAAAATTGATACAGTCACCCAGGAGTGTTCAACTAACCCAAAATACCCCAAAACACCAACCTACTAAGTCCCATCAGACGATCTATTCATCTATTCATACATTTGCTTACTTGACTGGTCAAATACATGAGGATATTTGACCTAGGGCTTGATCTTCAAAATCACAAACCTAACTTTGAGTTCTTGAGTTTCTGAAGTCCTATAGTACATGTCCCTAACATGTGTTTTCCAGGTGGCCGTGAGGATCCACTGTAAAAATCCCAATTTAGGGCTCCATCTTATGCACAGACCCAAAATAGGAGGGTTTATGGACTGTGCTTACAAAAACACCTCTAGCTTCTACAAATCAATACTAAATTGAATGAGACAAATTACAATAGAAAGTAAACTCACAACACCATAAAAATATGTTATTGGTTTTTCTTAGTGATTCCACACAAGGCCATACACACTCAGAATGCTTAGAAAATTGTTCATATTCCTTCAAAACTTATCAAGTCGTACATATATATTACATATATGTCTTCTCTCCCATGCTCTCCTCTCTCAGGGAGCATTTTTATAGCATCATACCATCGATTCAACTACCCCTCTACGAGTTGTAACCAATGGAATACCAAACAACACTATGTCAGGTTACTCGGCAATATGTTGACAACCTGGCGCTCGGTAACAAGCAACTTTGCTCAGCAACATTTTGCCAATTTTTTGGAAATGTTGCAAAAGACAAACAAACTGACTCCAAACACTTAGGGGGGAATCTAAACATGACATAACCTTGGACTAAGGTTCAAAAACATCAAAATTACAGGATCTATGGTGTTAATGGCTTAAGAGACCTTAAGGTTTATAGAGTACCTTAAGACCCTTAACCTTACAGAGTAGACCGAGATCTTACAATAGGATGATCCAAGGAATCAATCATTTATTCTTACAACAAAATTTAACCTAGAACTGAAAATGCAGAGAAAACTATCCTATCACAGAATAAGCCGAGGGTGCTTGGCACCATGACTATTTTCCAAGATGCATACAGTTGGGTACGCATGTGTGATCGCTATCAGCAATTTGTTGGGAAACATAAGCTTGCAGCATTACCCCTGAAGCCAATAGTGATTGAGGAACCTTTTCAGCAGTGGGGTCTTGATTTCATCGATACAATCAATCCATCATCCAGTGCAAGAAATACATTTGTCTTGACCGCAACAGATTACTTAACCAAATGGGTTGAAGCATGCGACTTCATCAATGGTGTGCTCATTCTTGAAGGAGAATATAATTTCTCGCTTCAGTGTACCCAATAAGATTGTGACAGACAATGTTGCAACTTTCTCTTCATCAAAGATTACACAGTTTTTTTTTTTAACATGGAATTACCATGAGAATTCATCTAATTACTACCCACAAGGTAACGGTCAAGCTAAATAGAGTAATAAGAATTCAGTTACTATCATTCGCAAGATGGTGGATGAGAATCAGAGATCCTGGCACAAAGCATTGTTTGATGCATTGTGGGAAGATAGAATCACACCAAAGAGGGCTATTGGCATGTCGCCATTTCAAATACTTTATGGTTTGAATGCAGAAATTCCCACAACTTTGGAGCTTCCTTCTCTTAAATTGGCCAAGGCTATCGAAGATGGAACTTTTGAGAGTTATGTGGATAAACGAATGATGTTTCTTCACCAGTTGGAGGAACGGAGAACACAAGTGGTGGATCGACTTGCGGCAAATCAACAACAAGTCAAGGTGCTTTTTGACAAGAAGGCCAAGCAGAGAGAATTCTAGGTTGGTGATCGTGTCCTACTCTGGGATAAAAGACAAGAACCAAAAGGAATACATGGCATGTTTTATTCTCTCTAACGAGGTCCTTTCACAATCCACAAGATAGCAAGAGACAACAGTTTCATGTTAGCCTATCGTGATGGAACTCCTTTTGTACTTTCATATGGTACACAACATCTAAAGCATTATTTTGAATATTCTCCAGATAAGTACCCCTGTACATAGTCTCCAAGTGTTTTTCTTTTAGAGTTTTACGATTTTTGAGTTTTTTCTTTTTCGGTCGCCTGACTCTATAGCCCAATGGAGCAAATGAAAGCACTTAGAAGTCTGGATTCTACATTCCTCATTGTTTCTAAGAATAAACGAGGTATGTTCCCCAGTTAGAGCCAGATGTTGTCCTCAATTTTGAATTCATAAAATTGGACAACCGTACGCAATTTTTTCATGAATTTGTGGGCATTTTCTCAAAGTTTGGTGTTTTTAAAGGCGTTATACGAAGGCAATTAGTTATCCCTTGTATTGTCTTAAGTTTCACGTCTTTTGAATATCATTTTTGAGGGTTTCTGTCAAGTTTTTCTTGATCTTTCTTGCTATGAAGGGTTTTTCTTCCCTGACTGTAAGAGTTTGATTTTTGGTAGACTTTGAGTCTTTTTTATATTTTTTTTTCTTGTTTGGGTGGTTTGTTTTCGGGTTTTTTCATCTTAGATTGTTTGCTTTTTTTATTCCGCTCATTTTGAGCTATCTTAGGCATTATTCGGAGTTGTGTTTCAAGAGATAATGAGGAATTAAGTACACTACATGTGGGCTTTTTAAACTTAACTACAAGTCTTCATTTCTTGTTTAAAATCTTGCATAAGTGGACTTTTTGTCAGTCATTACATGACATCTTGAGTATCATTTACTTGCAATCTGGAATTAAAACTTCACCGTACATATTTACAAGGAAATATGTGAACTTTAATTAAAGATTTTAATGTGGTGGGCTTTTTAAGTTTCATTACATGTTTTCTCTTAAAAGTTTAAATGCTTGTAAGTGTACATAAGAAACCCGTTACTAAAACAAAAGATGTTTTTAAAACATACTTTATAGTGGGATTTTTAAGTTTGCTTGCAAAGTATTATCTTTTCTTTTAAAATAAAACATGTTTTTGATTTGCAATGGTAATCTTTAAACCCGACTAAAGAGTAATGTGGTGGTTTTTGCTTGTATTACATACACAAAAGCTCATTTTTAATGTTTAAAGCCTTGCAAACATGTTTTAAAAGCACGTCATTGGCTTTATGAATGCAAGGTGGTGATTTCTATGTGCAATACATAAACTAAAGCTCCTCTTTATTATTAAAGAGGCATTATAGACTTGCATATTGGATTGAAAAGCCTGTCATTACTTAGAACATCAATATTAATACTTGCAAATTCATCCAAAAAGCTCCTCGGTAGTCTTAAAGCATATTAATGTTGTTTTAGTTATGTTTTGCATATTAAAAAATGCACTTCAAAGTTATAAAGGCTTGTGATATTATTCATAAAGCCCATTGACGATGTATGTAAAGAAAAAACAACTTTCTTCTATATGTCTTTGGCTTCATAAAGCCCGTTGTTAATATAAAGGAGAGAAACGTGTTTTTAAAGGCATGCGTATAAACATTAAAGACTCGTCATTGCCTTCCTCACCATTGTGAGACTTGCATCGAGCCTCTAGAAGCCCGTCCAAGGGCAAAATGTTTATTTGCAGCTTGTTTTCATTAAAAAAAATCGTGTGTTTCTCTTATGGATGTTGTTTTTCTTCCTCACTACATTTAAGCTTGCAGTAGCTGGTAAGAGCCACATTTTGGAGTTTAATCATTCTTTGAAAGCTATTTTCTTGCATTTTGATCCTCAATCATGGACATTTGTCAAATAATTCTTATTGACTCAAGAATGCATTGGTTAGGAGAGAAGATTTGCTCAAGAAATTTTGTCTATATAGCTGCAAATTTAGAGAGATTTCCTAAATTCGAAATTATCAAGAATTTGGAAGGATTTCTTCAAAAGTTCAAAGACTTCTTCATTACATTTTGAGATTCTCAAGAAGAGGTATGCTTAGATTTTGATTTATTTATTTTAATGCACGCTAGGGCTTTTTTGGTTTATTTTCTTTTCCAAGTTTTGTGAATATGTTTGTTTTTGTTTTTGAAATTACAAATCTTGTAAACCACTTTTAGTTTGTAAGTATTGTTTAAAACATTATTTCTCAAAGAAATGCAATGATCTTTCCAAAATATCCATAAGAGTTCTTCCCCCAAGTTGCAAATGCAAAGGTTCTTTTCATGAAAGAGATCAATGCAAGTTCTTCCCTTCATGAAAAAGCTCCAAGCACTTATTTTTCTTGCAATTGCAATCGGGATTAAAAAACCCCGTTGATAAATTTCTCTTGCATAAAGGGAGCAAAGTTTTTCCCAATATTTGTAATGCAAGCAAAAAGCCCACTTTCAAGTATTTTCTACACACTTTTAATGCTTTTCTAAAGTTGCAAATGGACTCCAAAAACCCATTTGTAGGCAGAAAGTACTTTCCAAATAACTTGTAACGGGACATAAAAACCCCACTTATAAGAGAAAAGTCTCTCATTTGTATATATATGCTTATACATCTTCATTTCCATGTTCATCGCTTAGTTTCCATCTACCTACAATGCTCCTAAAATTTCTTGTTTTTCTACTTTTCCCACATAAATAGATGATTTCTTTCGTTTTCTCTCATTACCAATTGCTCCAAGGTCCTTCGTTCATACCTAGTGCACATATGCTTTTAGATCTAAAAGTTTGAAGCCCCAAATAGTGTATTATGGATTCATATGTTTCATATGAAGATGTTCCATGTTGCAGCTTTATCCACAGGTGTGCCTACTATGTCAAAAGAGACAATCTCTCAAAAAGGCAAGAATAAAATGAAATACCAATATGATAAGTGTGTGACTTCTCTCACCTTCTCAAGTGACTTCTTATGTGGATGAGATTGGAGACACAAAAATTGGACATTTAGACATGGTTGAGTTCCTGAAAAGAGTGGAAACCTCCAAAAAGTGGGAAATGACTCCTATCATTCAGAGTCATTCACTTGGTTTCCATGTTTCCAGTAGCGGCTCTAGAACCCGAGTTCGCAATGGCATGTGCACATCATTTTGATCATGAGTCTAGGACCATTAAGGATGATGATGGGAGCACTATTATCAGTTTGGATCCTGATACAATTCACAGAGTATTCAAAGTTCCACCTCTCCGAGTGTGCATTAATATGACTAAATAGAAATCTATAAAAAAAATGGGATGATGGGAAGCTAGACTGTATAAGGTTCATTAACGAAAATTGGTTAGTGAACAAAAGAACTAATGCTTTGACAAGATGGTCGAAGACAGTTCATAGGTAAGACTTCCATGAGGAAATCAATGACTTGATTAGTTTACTCAGTAGGATTGGGGACCTTAAGGAATCCAATTCTTTTGAATCATGGATGTACAAGTTCATACATTTGATCGTGAGAAGCACGTATAAGCTCTTCTGGGGGAAATAATTAGTGAAATGCTTTGTAAGCATCTTTCTCAAGTCTCTAATACCCTCACTTTTTACATGAACTTGTACTAGGTTTATATTGCAGCCTCTTTGGGATCCTTTCCTGGCCTCTCAACTAAAGGTGACAAATCCTTGGTGTCGGATTGGGATTATTATGAGCAGCTTACTTTTAGATCAAGTCGAGCACACTATAGAAGAGTGCAGGATGCCTTCTTTGGGCATTTCATGTGTCTTTTTGATAAAATATATTTCAAATAAGTGGGTGTCAGATGAAGCTTGGTGGAAAGTGAATTAATATGGTTGCCTTTTTTTTCAGTTTCCTAATTTTACCTAGACGAGGATTGGCTATTTCCATAGTGATCCTTACACACTTCCACGCTACTCCACTGAAAGATCGTTATGATGGAGCTTGCAAGACAACTCGTGGTTGTCCAAGCTTACCAGTCTACTCTCCATAGGCCTGGGTTGGGGATTTCTTCACAGAACCCACTTTGGATTGGAGGATATGCTTTTACTACCATTCCTAAAGCTAAATGGATGGAGATGGAACTTCAGGAAATAACTCTTAATAAGTTTATGCCTAGAAGCTATTTCGACTACCGAGGTATGAATGATAAAATAAGAAGAAGTTTTGTACATATTCATCGCCTTGAGGATATCTGGATTGATATGCGCACTAAGGTTGAAAGCAGGAAGATAGCCTACTACAGATTGACTATGGAGCAAATTGTAGATTTTAATCTGGCTCAGATTCTTGATGGGGTTGAGGATGATGATGATATCCTAGATCTTGAGTACCGTAAGCATCGAGTGGAGAGTTTGTCTATTTTTCCACCTTGGTCAATAAAGGAAAGTACATATGTCTAGGATAGATTTCAGTCTATCTTAGCCAACACAATCATATGGCTAAAGAAAAGAGGCCTAAGGTGTAACAAAATTAAGTCAGGAAAAGACTTTGATCATGCTAGTCTAGTTGGATTAAAGTCAGAAATCAAGGGAAAAGGTAAGGATGGCCCTTCTGCATCAGAGACCATAGGAATCCCGAAGCTCACTATCAAAGGAGGCAAGGCTACAATCAAAGCACCTGAGATAGTTGTCACAACATATCCTACAAATATCGAGGTCATAGCCAATGAGGGTGAAATGGAGGAGGAACCTTTTCCTAAGGTATCTCATGTCGTAGACATATCTGTGATATTAGCTATATAAGAGTTTGCACCAGTGTCTAATGAGGCTCTTATATCTCCACTTGATACGGATGTAGATTCCTTTTCTACAGTGCATGTTCCTACAGTGGATCCTCCCGTAGACACGTCTATGATACCCATTTCCTCGGTTGCTCTAACATTAATTCTAGAGGATCATTTGGGTAGCTTGGAGATTGTATTTGATGTATATTCTTCCTTGCCCAATCTGGCAGATATGTCTATGACACTCCTCGATAATTCTGTTGCATAGTTTGAGCATTTCATGATAGAGGCTTCACAGAGTAATCCAGCACTAGTGGCTATTCAAACTGAGACTCCGGCTATAGTCACTACAGTTGTGCAGACATAATCAGTGTCTATTGTGGTGACTACTACATTTTAGGGCACTTCATTCACTCTACCTCCATGGCCTAGTGCCATTACTCGGAAGATAAAGAAGCAAGAGGCTCCTCCAAAGGAGTTTGATTTCAGACAGCTCAACAAGGCAAAGCCTCCAAAAAATAAGAAGGAAGAGACATTTCCAGGGTCACAATTGATCAAAATGAAGTCAAATATGCTGAGGTTGTTGAACCCCTGGTTGACAAACCAATAGAAGAACTACAAGCCTCTGTTTACAAGTTCACAAAAATCAAACTTGCTAAACAAACACAATTGGGTTGTCAATAGGATGCACATGATGTAGTGGCCTTATTCTCTAGATTACTTAGATTTGATGGTCAATAAAGAACAAGTCATTAAGGGACTAGTGACAGAAGTGAAGGCATTTGTGGACTTGTGCACAGAATAGGAGCACACAATCAGTAGTAGTTTTGAGGAGCTAACATGTATGGTGATAGTTGAAAATGGTGAACTGATCGCAGAAGATCATGTTATGACAGAGTTCAAGAAAGTAATTCGCCTAGAGCTTGAGGCGGATAGCTTTGATTTCAATTAAATTTACAAACTAAAAAGCTATAAGGTTCATTGACTCATCTTCATAACAGTGTTGGAGGGTAGAGAAAATATGTTTTCAAAGGTGCAAGCATAATTTGCAAGACAACTACTAATTCACAACACACTAGTGCACCGGATCCTACCGGTGTACATGAGTCTCTTCGCAAGTTCGAGACTTTCAACGACGTTATCTGAAGGTAACTCCTAAGTGTCATGAACACTTATCATTTTCTCTTTTTTTATAGATAGGTGTAGATTTGATGACAGATTACATGTAGGATGGAAACAAGTTGTAAATACACGGGGACTTGCACTTGTATAGTAGTTACATGTAATCATATTACAAGTGCTTTAGGCCTTGAAATTTGGAATAAATCAAAATAGAATTTAAATAAGTCAAAAGTAGTTAAGGTTTTCCCTTTATTTCTCCACTTTTCCCTCCCCTCCTCACCTATATAAAGGATTGGGTTCATTGTAAATTTTCATCTTTTGGCTTTATGTAAATAGGCTATGCTAGAATCTCTTGTGAATTGAAAACTGTGTTTCTTGAGACAAGATTTCTAAAGTGAATAAAAGTAGCAAGTGTTCTCAAACTTTCTGTTGTGAAGCTTGAGGGTAATTGATAGTGGTTGCAAATACTTGGAGCTGAAAGACTTTTCGCTTCAGTTGTAAGTACTTTTAAAATTATTAAACATTCAGTAAGAGACTTTGTGCCTTATTGCTTGTTGAGATTATTGAATCTTTTTCAAAAAAGTGCAAGAAACTTTGAGTTTCTGTAACTATTCCACCCATATAAGTAGATTGGTGTCTTCGATGTGGTTCTTACTGTTAGAATGAATTCAGAATAACTGAGAGGGGGGGTGAATCAGTTATCCTCGGGTCTAGATGTACCAAATTAAACTTTATACCACTTTGAACAACTCAGATCTGCCCGGCAGCAATAGCATAAATCATCAACATACATATGCAGTTTACTGTTCAAATGTAATCAGCTTGTAGAAACTTAACAGTAAAACACAACATAAACGTTCACACAATTTGACACCAATATTTAACGTGGAACCCCAATTTGGGAAAAACCACCAATAACATGCTATCAAGTTTTCACTCTTTTGAAGTGAGCTCTATTAGGAGCCAACCCTGTTAAAGGTTACAAAACACATTGCTAAATGTGACCTGGTTAAAGGATGTAATCACCCTGTCAAGAGTGGCCTTGTTAGAGGACTTAGAACATTCCACCTGAATGTCACCTTGCTCATAGAATTTATACAATGACTATTAGGTCAACCTGGTTAAAGGATTGTGACTAATACAATGGTTAGAGAGTAATCAACAGGTGTGATCTGATACATACAACTTACTTTGCAAATCCAGATCTAATTCAACTCTAATGCTAATTCACTGAGTGGCCTCCATTCTCTTTTCAATCTTCAAATCTGCTTGAAAATCCGTCAAGCAATCACTCTCACAACTCTTTACTTCTCTACTTAGCCTTCTCTACTAGATCATGCCAATCAGTCAATTAAATATGCAAACCTCTTGCATACGCTTCATACACCTTCACACTTCTGAATAACCCCTTGAGGTTATCTTATACCTCTTCATCTAGGTAAAATAAATCTTTTGCCGCTAAATCAAGATCGTAGATCTTAGGTTAGGTCAAATCCAACGGATCTTTCCATCTTTACATTTAATTTACTTCTCCAAAGCAATCACTGATTAAATCTTTGATCCATGCATTAATTATGGTTACCCGTGCATTTAAATAGTGTGGACCAATCGTGCTTATCCTCAATTAACTTTACATATCCCAATAAAATCAACTATGTCGGCTAGAGATCTCAAATCTCAACAATTATCAAAATAATGTTGCTCGGCCAACACTGTGTTCTTTGGCTCGGTCATCACGGGTTTCCTCAGCAATTTACTGGAGCTCGGTCATCATAAACTTTGCTCAGCATAAACTATTCTCAGTAAACTGTCATCAAAAGATAAACAACACATTACTTTACCAATGTGTCAACTTATCAAGTACCCCTGTGATTTCCCATAACTCAACCATTTCACTTGGTCTTCTTGTTATCCTTGCCTTCAAATCTTTTTCATCAATCAATAGATATGGTACTCAAACAAATAGCAATAGTCTCACCAGTTAAGGTTTGACATCAATGACAAAACAACAATTGTTTACATTGTAGCTTTCCAACAATCTCCCTCTTTGGCATTGATGGCAACACTAAACTTTAAAACAATAATTTTACAAACATAGTTACCATACAATCCAAAAAGTTTGCATGTGTTCCTTGATATGAACAAATCTTCTTTAATTTCTTTAGCTTCATTCTGATTCTCATCTTGTAAAACATTTCTCCCTTTGTGTCTGTAATCACACTGAAATCTTTATGTTTCTGTTCATCTGTAGACTCCCTCTTTCAGTAAACTCTCCCTTTATCTCTAAGTATAGTAAACTTTCCCTCTTTCAGTAAACTTATCCCTCTTTGACAACAATGCCAAAGACGTTGACATCTTCATCATGTAGATTCTTCTATTTTCTAAACTATGTTTCATGTTTTTCCTATCATCTTGCTTATGACCGGTCATCTTTTTTGTCCTTGTCTGTCTTTCATAGCTTTAGGCAGCATCTTAACGTGTGACTATCTGTGCATCATTGTGTCAAATATTCTGAATATAACATTTGATGCAACAATACCATTCTGAACTAATTAGCCTCAGTTAGGGGAATCACCCCTAATTTACCTCGCAGATACTCATGAGCATCCTTGGGTAGTGCCTTTGTAAATATGTATGCTAACTGTTCCTTAGTATTCACATATTCCAGTCTTACTTCCTTCTTCTGAACTAGCTCCCTCAAGTAATGATACTTGATAGCTATATGCTTTGTCTTACAGTGCATCACAGGGTTCTTAGAAATATTAATGGCACTCGTGTTATCAAAATATATAACAACTGGTTCTGTGATTTCTTCTTTCATACCTTTCAATAGTATCTTCAACCACACAATATTAGAACAATTAACTGTTGCTGCCACATACTCGGCTTCAGCTGTAGACTGTGAGGTACAATTTTGTTTCTTGCTTGTCCATGAAACCAATCTTTTTCCTAAAATAAATGCGCCACCTGTGGTGCTTTTCCAGTCATCCACATTTCTAGCCCAATCAGAATCAGTATAGACTTAGAGTTCAAACTTGTCATTCTTTTTGTAATACAGACCATAATCATCTGTTCCTTTCAAATATCTCAGAATTCTTTTTACTGCCATCATATGAGTTTCCTTGGGATCGACAAAATATCTTGCAACTATTCCAACAACCAGTGCAACATCAGGTCTGTTGTGCACAACATATTGCAGCTTTCCAATGATTGACCTGTAAAAGGTTTGATTCACTTCTTTTGTATCATCATTTTTTGTTAACTTTTGTCCAGTAGCCATGGGTGTAATCACTCGTTTTGAATCTTCCATTCCAAAAAAATTTAGTATCTCCTTAACATATTTTGATTGAGTAATATAGATACCATTCTTCATTTGATATATTTGTAAGTCAACAAAAAAAATTATATCACCAAATATAGACATCTCAAATTTAGTTTGCATCTCCTTTGCAAATGTTTGGCATAACATATCTTGTCCACTAAATATAATGTCATCAACAAAAATTTCAGCCAATAAAGTACCTTTACTTTTCTCTATCTTCAAATACAGATTGCTATTGTCATTGGTTCTTGCAAATCCAATCTTTATCAAATAATTGTGCAATCTCTCATACCATGCTCTTGGTGCTTGCTTCAGTCCATGTAGTGCCTTGTGTAATGTGAAAACCATGTTCTTC
This sequence comes from Thuja plicata, assembly GCA_018584345.1. Classification (NCBI taxonomy): domain Eukaryota; kingdom Viridiplantae; phylum Streptophyta; class Pinopsida; order Cupressales; family Cupressaceae; genus Thuja; species Thuja plicata. Next base: position 244,260 of record MU226655.1, on the reverse strand, counting down.
TTGCTTGGGTCAACAAATCCATCAGCTTGTTCAATGTATACTTCTTCCAATATCTCATTTAGAAATGTTGACTTTACATCCATTTGATAAACTTTAAAACCTTTGTAGCCTGCATATGCAAGTAAGGTTCTTACTCCTTCCAATCTTGCAACTGGGGTGAATGTTTTGTTGGTGCTCAAATCAACAAATTGGATTTCCTATGGACTTGCCAATCCAATGTTGGGAAACACAAGTGATTTGGCCAACTAACAAGTCACAACCAAGGCAAGGTTGGAACTTCTACAATTTTGGCTCTGCAAAACCAAGGCTGGTAGGCCTATACCTTGACTTATCCTTCAAGTTACAAGGCTTTGTAT
>MU226655.1:198749-224978 GCA_018584345.1 Thuja plicata | reverse complement strand
GGGCTACATAATCATGTTCAACATAGTGCTTAGCAGAATCACCAATACCAGCAAGATGCAATTTCATCAAACTCTGCCATGCAGGGAAATTATCTTTGTTCAACTTTGGTACCTCCTTTTTATACATTTTGATCTTTTGCTCCAAGTACCTTCAAACTGTTTTCAAGATACCAAAGCTCTGATACCAATTGTTAGAATGAATTCAGAATAACTGAGAGGGGGGGTGAATCAGTTATTCTCAGGTCTAGATGTACCAAATTAAACTTTATACCACTTTGAACAACTCAGATCTGCTCGGTAGCAATAGCATAAATCATCAACATACATATGCAGTTTATTGTTCAAATGTAATCAGCTTGTAGAAACTTAACAGTAAAACACAACATAAACATTCACACAATTTGACACCAGTATTTAACGTGGAAACCCAATTTGTGAAAAACCACCAATAACATGCTATCAAGTTTTCACTCTTCTGAAGTGAGCTCTGTTAGGAGCCAACCCTGTTAAAGGTTACAAAACACATTGCTAAATGTGACCTGGTTAAAGGATTTAATCACCCTATCAGGAGTGGCCTCATTATAGGACTTAAAACATTCCACCTAAATGTCACCTTGCTCAAAGGATTTATACAATGACTGTTAGGTCAACCTGGTTAAAGGATTTTGACTGATACAACGGTAAGAAAGTAATCAGTGTGTGATATGATACATACAACTTACTTTACAAATCCATATCCAATTAAGCTCTAATGTCAATTCACTAAGTGGCCTCCATTCTCTTTTCAATCTTCAGATCTGCTTGGAAATTCGTCAAGCAATCACTCTCGCAACTCTCTGCTTCTCTGCTCAACCTTCTCTGCTAGATCATGTCAATCAGTCAATTAACTATGCAATCCTCTTGCATACGCTTCATACACTTTCACACTTCTGAATAACCCCTTGAGGTTATCTTATACCTCTTCATCTAGGTAAAATAAATCTTTTGCCGCTTAATCAAGATTGTAGATCTTAAGTTAGGTCAAATCCAACGGATCTTTTCATCTTTACATTTAATTTACTTCTCCAAAGCAATCACTAATTAAATCTTTGATCCATGCATTAATTATGGTTACCCGTGCATTTAAATAGTGTGGACCAATCGTGTTTATCCTCGATTAACTTTACATATCCCAATAAAATCAACTATGTCGGCCAGAGATCTCATATCTCAACAATTACCAAAATACTGATGCTCGGCCAACACTGTGTTCTTCCGCTCGGTCATCACTGGTTTCCTCGGCAATTTACTGGCGCTCGGTCATCATAAACTTAGCTCGGCATAAACTGTTCTCAATAAACTGTCATCAAAAGATAAACAACACATTACTTTACCAATGTGCCAACTGATCAAGTAGCCTTGTGATTTCCGATAACTCAACCATTTCACTTGGTCTTCTTGTTATCCTTGCCTTCAAATCTTCTTCATCAATCAATAGATATGGTACTCAAACAGATAGCAATAGTCTCACCAGTTAAGCTTTGACATCAATGAAAAAACAACAATTGTTTACATTGTAGCTTTCCAACACTTACATCAACTCTTAAGCCATTGATAGTATCGTAGCCATAGGCACTTTTTGTTGAATTTGGAGTTGTTCTTAAGTAGTTGTAAAATCATTCCTAAAAAAATAAGAACTGATTAAAGAGAACCGCCCTTTTTGTAATTTCAATTAAGTTTCTACTAAAGTCACTTACGGTAATATGGAAGCCTCCCCTATTGCTGAGAGAGAGAAATCTCATGAGACATTGCCTAAAGTCATAATTTCACAAGTTGTGGTCACCATGACTGCAAATTGTTTAGCCAATAGAACGCTCTTTGTGATATTCTCTATGAATGTACCCAACTTGCTGTTAAACAATGTTCATTCACCAGTTTTGCTCGTGTTGGTTCTAGTCTATTTCCCGCTATCTGTTGTCAGTTCACTTTGGGCCAGATTCTCTTTAATGGATACCTACACTCCTATCAAAGTATTATGCCCTTCTATATTTCTATAGTACCTTATTTTAGCATTTCAATTAAAACATTTCTTATACCTCTCTGCATCCTCATTTCAGACTATTCAAATAAAAAATGTGTCCAATTGACAAGGTATAGAAATTGAACTCACTACATAGCTTTCCTAGTTTTTCACATCATTTATAACTATCAGTATTATCCATTGTTAGCATATACAGTATATCATATATGCTATATAATTGTAACTTCTCTTATATAGTTATACCACCAAATCATCTCCACACGCTTCTGCTACAAGTTTAACAATTGCTCTCAAATTTTTTTATGCCTCCATCTCACCTTTGACACCTACTTGAGCCCTTCGATAAGAGATAATTTGATGAATAAAATCTATGTTTTTCTACCTGTTAGGAATACCCTTAATCTTGAACCAATTCCTTTTGGTAAGATCACTCCTTCACAATAACTCAATCAAAAAATACAAAAGCAAGATTTCAGTTAGTACCATATTAATTTGAATGTAAACTTTTGTGTAATCTACTGCAACTTAGATGTCAGTAAGAAGCTAACCCATGGTCACTTACATCAGCAACTATTGCCCAATGAGTATTTAGGGATGTTGTAATAGAGACATTATATAATGTACATTGTGATTTTAAAAGAAATCAATATGCATCAGTGATAAGGATGCAATATGCATGCTTATTTAGTTGTGTCGGCCTTTTTTCAGTAGTTATCACCTGTATTCCCAACAACAAAGATTTGTCCGTAAAAGATGTGGTTACTATGCACTGAAATGCTTATCACAGAGAAATTTTTGGGATGAACTTGTGAGTGTAGCATTACCAAGAAAAGATAGATTTGTATTATCCAAAAAGGAACAGAGAAGGAGTACTAATAAGCTCCTCGTCTTGTTAGCAAACAGTGTCATCTTTATAATCTTTGTTGTAAATCATATGGTTTGTTTTGACAACATATGATCCCAACTCCCTCTAAAATCACAAAGTTTTCAAATTTCAATATTTTTCTCTGTTTGCAGCTATAACTCTCCTCGATGGTTAGGCAAATCCCTCTTGTAGGGAAATCATCCTTGTCCATTGGGTTATTCCACAACCAGCAAGTTCAATGTGGTATTTTACCCAATTTCAACACTATTATATCACCTCGACAATGAACCTTCGGTTCCATTGTGGAAACCTTGATGTTTTAAGCAAATAAGATCATTGTATCAAAATAAGGTTTCTTAAATGAAAGTGTGCATCCTATTCTAGACATCAATCCGACAACAAATTGGCTTCTTCTTCAGACCTTTGGTTTGCATTATTTTTCTCACCTTTCTTACATCATCCCACCTCCCAACTGCAGCATAGATATTTGACAGGAGCACATAATTTCTAGCATTTTGAGGCTCAATCTGAAAAAGTTGATTCGCTATAGTTTATGCTAGCTCTGCATTACTGTAGATGTTGCAGGCACCCAGCAAGGCCCCCGGCATGCTTGCAATAGGTTTTTACAGCAAGCTTTTGATGAAGTCATAAGCCTCTTATAGACATCCAACATGCCCAAGTAGATCAACCATGTAGGCTTAATGCTCCAAACAGGGTGTTATTAAATAATCATGTATCATACAATCGAAGTATCTCATGTCTTCATCTACCATGCTTGCATGGACACAGGCAGACAAAACACCAATAAAGGCGATGTAATTTGGTTTCGTACATGACTGTTGTATTTGGCCAAAGACTTTGAGGGCATCCTCGCCGTGACCATGCGTTCCATAGCCCACAATCATTGCATTCTATGAAACTACATCTTTCTCGAACATCTTTTCAAATACCTAGATTCCATTCTGTATACTCCCACATTTGGCATACATGTCTATGAGAGTGCTCCCTACATAAACATCGAAATCATGTTTCTTTCTGATTATTGTACTATGGATTTCCTTGCCCCTTTTCAGGGCTGATAGATGGGCACATGCCAAGAGTACACTCAACAATGTAACTGGGTCATGTTTAACACCCTGCATTTGCATTTGACTCTAAACCTTCAAGGTCGCCTCTGCATTTCCATTTTTCACATTACCTACAATTATTGCCTTCCAGGTTATAACATTAGGCATTATACATGTAGGCTACATGTTTCATGGAATAGTGGTTCACAAGATCCCATCTCTGATGAGGATGAATGGTACACTTAGCACCCATTGCATCTAGCTAATGCTCACAGAGGTGAAGCATTGAGCCTTCCTTAGAGGTTTACAATAAGCTTAGCACTCAATGCCCTTATCCTGGTACTACTCCAATTCAAGCACCCTTAACCATGAAGTTTACAATAAGCTTAGCACTCAGCACTCAGCACTCAAAGTCACCCATCTCTCATGAGGATGAATGGTATACTTAACATTCATTACATCTAGAGGATGCTCATAGAGGTCACCCATCCCATTTTACTTCAACTTAAGCATCCTTAACTATCAAGTTTACAATTAACTTTATTCACAAAACAAACAAATCGAAAATTAAACTCACAATCTGAAATACCTGAAATGACAACATGACTGAATGAATGCCTGAAAACTAATTGTTTATTACTCTTTAATTACTTAACCTAGGTAGAATTTGGTGCTTTTCATAATTAGTGGTCCTAGTGATAGCTAATCAGGGGGGCCATCTTGTTGGAATCCTGTAAATGCTCAACAAACCACAGGTTTCCCACTCAGCATAAAAGTGTTTCTCCCTACCCACGAGTTTGTAGGCCCAGTGGGAAGATCCCAAAGAGGAAAAAGTTATGGCAATGGATAATCACAGTACAAATTTCTTGCTTATTATACCCTTCATTCTAACTTTAACTTTAATTTCCTGTTAATTTTTCTTCAAACTTATCATGAATCAAGTGCCTCAATACAAAAACAATGTTTAGAACAGGAGATAAAACAATTTGGATAAGCTGCAAAGCATAATCAATTCAACTGGATAAATTATTTTTAAGAAGGTCAAATTTACATCTCAACAATTGCCAGGCACAAAATTGCTCTGTTAAAAAACAATGAACTCTGAAAAAATGGAAACAAAAATGTCATATCTTATTTTCAGATGATTGATTCATTTTTTCTTCTTATGCATTCGTTTTGAGTACTATCTAAAATGTTGATATAAAAATAATCATACAATTGAATCTGGAAACAATTAATAGTCAACAATATGAATTATAGAAATCTACTATCATTAATGGTTGATTCAGTCAAACTGATTAGTGCAACAAAGAAAAATGAAGACCCAAAAGCCCCTTTGATGGAAACATAGATATCAATTTATAATGGAATATGAGTATTTATTCCAAGCTTTGTTTGCATTACAGAGAAAAGGGTAATGAAGTCTACAGTAAAAAAAAATCCTAAGCCCATTACAAACTCTCCCCAAATTCAAAACATGATGTTGTAGCTATGTAACATTGTTAGAATTCAGTATAAGAAGATGCAACATTTGAAGCACCTAATTAGATAAGGAATGGCGACTCAGCCCTGACACTCCAGACTCATTTGGCGGCAGACTTGAATGATGAATTGATCAAACTTCTTATCCAGTTCTTTATTGCTGATATCTCCCTGACATGGAACCACCCACATGGATTTCTCTTCACTACAACAATCCCCACCTTCCATTTCAACCTGTTGCACATTTTCCACGCTGTTGATCTCTGTAATTTCAGCAATTTCACCATGGAAATGGGCCCAATTTTTCCCTTTAGAGGATGCCTCTGCAAATCCCCCAACCTTCTTCTGCTTCCGCTTTCCTCGAAATATGCTGTGTAAAACCGCCCAATTTGAAAGGAGATGATTTGCGTTTTCAATCATGGGAAAAGTAAGATCGCACCCGACAAGCACATCCAAACGGGGATTTGAAGTTTAGAATCGGGTTTGGGACGTGAAAAACGTTTATCCCTACATGGTTCAAAAATCACCTAAAGCTTTGAAGTTTAGAGTCGGGTTTGGGATGTGAACCACGTTTATCCCTACATGGTTCAAAAATCACCTAAAGTCCCGACATAATAGCAAAAACCACGCATAAGTCTGATGAAGTTCCCGAATCCCAACAATCTTCGACGCCATGTTCTACGTTCGTCAAGACAAAAAAAAAAGCATTGTGTTGTTAAATCAAATGAATGTGGGTTTTTTAAAGGATGCTAGCTTCAATTATTCATGGCTAACTGGTTAAACAATACTGCCATTGGCATACAGTAGAAGAGATCGTCAAAGAGGTTTCCATTTATTATCATTCACCATAGTCTCCAACTTGGATTTTCACCCGTTTCTTGGCTTGACCAATGGGCATACTCCATCTGCAATAAAAGGGAAAGTGAGAAGGGAATTGGAAATACCATCGTCTCCTTCATGCCAAGTGAGCTTCATCAGCATATCCATAAGGGAAATCCTCCTGTAACCATGCCGGCCTGTCAAAGTTGCCAGTAGAAATAAACAGAGGTGTGCATGTGGACAAAAATTATAAGTAGAACCTCAGAGACTCCAACAGTGCGGTAATAATCAATGGGTTCCTCGGACAAAACAGGCTCAAATCCGCCAACACAACCCTCAATGGTGGCAAGAGCAATGGTCTTTCACACGTGCTTCCTGGTGACGGTTAACCTGCTGAGTCAACTCCTTGGCGGCAGTTGTGCCATTCCAGAGATATAAAAAGATCAACATGGTCTGTTCACACTGTTTTTTTCTAAAATTTTGTTAGCTGTGGGAGAGGTAAACAGATACGTACTCCATATACATAGACTTCCGCATAGAAATCTCAATTTTGTTCGATAGATCTTCAGTCTACAAAACCCTCTTCCACAAAACGTTCATGAAATCTACACGACAGATGCATTAGCCCCCCATGCTCAACCTGTTTCAAAATGCAACTCAAATTTCACCAAATCAGGCCGCCTGAAACTCCGCCTATTCTCTGAAATGTCCGACTCTTCCTCGTCTTCTGTCCGGGAACTTGTTTTCAACGCACCGGAGTTAATTTCTAACTGCGAACGCATTTTCCCGAGGGCTGAAAAGTTGTCCGATTCCGGTTCCCAGAATTAGACAACTTCCTGGCATGCTTTTCCGGCAGCATGAGACATTTTTCCGCGTCAGACAATTTTCCAAGAGAAAAGTTCACACTAATAGCCTATTTGCTAAAAAATAACTATTAGTACTATAAAAATATTTCTTTAAATAAAAATAGTCTAACAATATTATATAATTTTAAGAAAAAATAAAATAACTTTTTATAGAAAGATTAACTAAATATTATTATTATATCGATCAGAGTAAATTTTAAGTTCCTCGTAATAATATGAAGTTTTATCTTAAACTTTAAAAATCTCATTAACTAAGGCGTTAAAAACTTGAGCGCGGGATTCAATGTCAAAAGTGTCGGTATCTTAATTAACTCTATTTTTTAAATAAGCTGTAAAACAGTTCATAAAAATCAAAGGTATGATATTTTCTAACAAAACTAACAAATAATTCATAGCTACTGTGATAAATGCAATGTTTTATACTAGTCATTTGCTAAGTTTCGTCCTTTAACATGAACAATCAAGCTCATATATTGTCATTTGCTAAATGATATCATGGTACAGTTTATTCAGTGTGGAGATTAACATATCTTTGAATAAAAAGTGGACTGCTTCTCATCTCCATGAATAAGAAGTGGACTGAAATTCAGCAGATCATTACGTCAAGGCTGGATATCCCACATGCTATTTTTAGTCTCGTAAACATTAAAAGTTCTATCTATCTATATCACAATACACATGCATACTGCAGAAACAGAGAATTAGTGTCCTCATTGTAGGCCTAAATGCTATATTATTTCCAGCTTTTAATAATCATATTAAAACCTCCTAACAAGTTAAGTAGGATACAGCCAGCTTATTTGTGTGCGCTTAAATTATATTTATTAACAAGGAATACAATTAAAGCAATTAAAAAATGAATCAAATGATAAAAGCAACTCATATCAAATGTACAATGAACGGAAACAGAAAATCATTACAAGCATCATACACACTTCATTTAACACTGTTATCATCGACTGGTTCCTTTTCAATAAGTTTTCTAAGCCCATCCCAATTGCTTTGTCCCTTTGTCACTTTTCCACTGAATGAAGGCTCACCAGTGTCTATTTTTTCTGAAACTTGTTCCCCATGTTCATCTAAAAGAGGAGCGCCTTCATCATAATTTTCATCAAAAACCATATCCAATGGCGGATCATAGCTAGAGTATCCATCTGGCACTCTCAGTGTAGCAGCCCTCTGAAGAGCAGCCTTATACTGTTGATCATGCTCTATTGCGAGTGACTGTTGTCTCTGCATTTTCTGTTCAGAAGGAACCTCCATCGCCCTTTCCCTCTCTTTCATTAACTGTATTTAAAAAAAATCCAAATTAGGTGATAAATTCCAGAATAAATAAGTAAAATGTAATCTCTAAAGAGGAAGTAAGCTTAAAAGCAGATTTTGAAAGGGAATAGAGCAAATATATCCTAAATACATAACCAATTGGCCTCATACATTCAAAAGCGGGAAAAATCTGATTCAAGATAGCAATAGAAAATGTTGCACCTCAAACATAGATAGTTGATATTAAGTAAACAGTACCAATTTTATTAATGGAATTTCTGAGAAGGTTAAGCCTCCATAATATGTCTGCTATCTAATGTCAAAAAAGAGGAAAATCTGAAGACTAATATTTACAACAAAGTGTAACTTTTAAAATAAGTTAACACCTGACATTCAAGTTAATTGTATAGACTATGTTTGTTGCAAATATTTACAGATGCTTGTACAGAATTAAATGAATCTATGTTAGGTATTTAATAACAGATTACTGGAAAACAACATAGAATTGCTAAAAAACATGTATTTAACTTCCCCTTGGATGAAAACACTTCATTGTTGCATGAAGAAAATGGACAAACAGATGCGAAAAAATTTAAAAAATAAACATGCTTATAGTGTGGATGCCAATAGACTAGTAATGGTATTGATACTGCTACAAGTATCCTATTTTTTAATAAATAGAAAACAGATACTTGGAGACACCATATATATTGGCAAAATATTCAGAATGTGATAAAGGTAAACCATGGGATGATTCAGCCACCCAAGCAGTCCAAAGGATCAAACAAAGTTGTTCCAGCTTTTCAGCCCTGCAAATGCTAAGGAATTCCATTGGTCCTCTACACTGACTGATGCATGTGACACCACATGGCCTGCAGTTCTCACTCAGGAATTCCGGATGGAAAAAAAGAAATCTTGGCTACGAATCAAGAATCACCTGAATCCTAGTAGTAAAAGCTTACATGAACAGAATTCAAGTATTGCATCTATGAGAGAGATTCTAGCAGTTGAAAGATGCATAGAGAAATTTAAAAATCTTTCGCAAGCCTGAACAATTTACAGTTAAAACACAATGTCAAGCCATGAGAAATTTGCTTAAGAGAGCCATATAAGGATCTAGCATAAAGAAGAGCCAATTCCACCAAATGAATTGCTAGAACGTTTAATAGATTGCTTCTGATAACTGTGTTTGTACTTCTGAATGGGGGAATAAAACAGTAATCCTTTGCGCTCAGAATTGATTCAAAATAGTCAATCACAAAGTTTCTCAATTCATTTTTTGGGTCTCTTCTTCGTGTTTACGGTTTCATTTAAAAGGAAATGCATGGAGATGTGGATGGAACATCTCCTATCATGGGAGAAGTCTCCCTCGAACACATGCTTATACTGGATAGCAGATATCATCCCCAGAAATTGTTTTCCATTAGTGGTAGTAGTGGTACATCTGTACGAATGCAGAAAAAATCACTTGGGATAGAAACACACAAGAAAAGGTCCCAACTTTATTTCCATCAACAATCAGATGTACGTGTCTTATCATTCAGATGTCTCTAACTTTGCTCAAAACCCCTGACACAAATTCCTACAACAAATGAATGACTGTAGGAATGGATGAATGCTCCCACTCCTTCGAAGTATTTGTGCTCTGGAGTACTACATAGATTTCCAACCCTTCAGTTCCAGTCTTTGGGGCCCTGAAGGTGGTTTGTTCAATTACCTTCAAGTGTGTCCCACAAACCCACTGTTGTACAGTTTTAAAGCCACTGATTGTGGGTTCAAATCTGCCAGTTACTGTAAGAAACAATGTAGCAGCCCAAACCTGGCGGTTGGCAGCCAAATGCATTAATAACAACATAGAATCATGCGCGACGTCCAAAAAAAATGGTTCAGAATTGTTACACATAAAATGAAATTGCCTGTTTCTCCATATCAAATTTCATATTCCTGAGTTGTCAACTTATCTTCTTCACGTTTGAAGGTCAAAATGACCTGTATCAAATTTCAGATGAATCAGATTCCTTCCTGATGGTGGATCATGAAGCTTGATCTGAAATGTTAAGGAAAAAAAACTTACACATTCAAAACCAAAAGTTTTGCACAATTACTTCACTCTTTAATGTTTTTTACTGATTTTCAAATCAAGTGGTTTACTATTGGTTAGCCTGAGACATACCCAAGATGGACCAGACAGGTATCCGGTAATAGATATATGTCATAGTACAGTGCTACAATTCACCCTGTCTTGATCCATCATCAAACTGATATTAAAGGTATGTCCATGGAGTTCCAAATGGAACCAGTGCTCACTTCCGTGGTGTTCTGGGAGGTCTAGTTGGCAGGTGTGAACTTGTGGCTTGTCTCTGACTGCTCATTCTCCTCCCTGATTGCTCTTCTGAGATTTTCTACCAGAATAGTGTCACACTTATGAGCTGGCTATTAAGCACCATGCTCTTGCAGCAACTCAAAAGCCTGTTTTTCCTCTGATTCGTGCAAGAGCAACTCTTTCATAATTATCATGCATTCTGATTGTTCTTGGCATGCAACAATTATAGAAAAACTTTTCCCAGGATAGGGTATGAAAGGCCACGATCTCCAGTTTTCTGCTGAGATTCTGGATGATGCTGTCTACTGCCTAAGGGCAGTGCTAAGAGTTCTCCAATGGCAGATTAGGAATCGTTTGCAAGAGTTAGCACTTCAACTTGGGATCCTATGGTGTTACCTAGGGTCTGCCAGACCAAATCCATTGAAGGAGCATACCATCAGGGTAAAACTAGGGGGCTGAGGAGCTTCTCAATAGCTGAAAAAGGAATTAGGAATTTAGAAATGTCTGATGTGTTTTGGCCAAGGAAGAGGAGATGCAGACACGGGATGTGAGTTTTCCAAGCTACATGAATGAGTGGGCCTGAACCTGGTGACAAGAAGATGCAGAGCCACCAAAGCAGTGGAACCACAAGGAACTTGCTGCATTACCCAGGGATCCCCAGCTCTAAAAAACCCATCCCTGTACTGGGTACGTTTTGGGGACGCAGGGACAGTGGGGGAACTTCCCCATGACATCCCTGATCTGCAGATTTTTGCTGGAAATTTCCCAGAAACTTGGGGACAGCGCTGCCTGACGCCGGGAACAACATCCAGCCATCCTCGGGATGGCCGGACATCCCCAGCTAGGCAGCCATTTAAAAAAAAAACTCACTTAAATTAAGAAAAAAAAAACATTTCTTTATGAGTATTGACAATGAATTCTTTTGGACTACTATAGAATGAGCAGGTCGGCTATAAAATGAATCAGAGTGTGACTAGTATCCATAGAAAGAAAGCATACAACTATAGAATAAGAGTATACAAATATAATTCTTTTCCAAGAATGGGCTAACATGCAACTGCATACAGCTGTAAATGTAGAATGTGTTGGCAAGTGGCTTGATCAGCATAGCATTGAGGTTGTCATTTATGGCAACACTACTCAATGGCATGGTCGCTTAAAGTACAATCTAGTTTTGGATATTCAATTTTGTAAAATGACTAAGTCCAAGATGCAGTTAACAGGGTACAGTTACACAGTTTTGATTAGCAAGCACAATCTGCATCGAACTAAGTAATGCGAGCTTAGAGGAGTGTACTATGGGATGTAATAGACCTTCAGTTAAGGTCGCTTTCATTTCAGAGTTGACTGGACAGAATTACAGCCTGTTGAAGTTATGCGAAGACAGTGCAGTAGTGATACAGGGCAGAAGAGTGGTCGCGGTGATTAAGGGAGTATTTTGTGGAATCCAAAAGTTCTACTTTGGATTTGGATTGGGTCCTACCCTATTTTTGTTGATGTATGATCGCCGACTATGTATTTGCTATTTGGTTGTGTTGGACACGTTTTGTGATGTACTTGTGAGCCGACTGAAAGCATCTTTGAGATCGAGTATATAAGTGAAGTTGTTTTATGATGCGAAAATGTATGTGGAATGTGTAGATGCATTGTGATGTCAGAATCAGACAGTAGATGTTGCGAGCTTTAACTGGGACTACTTGAGCATAGCAGATGCTTGTATAGTTCATATTGATAAATCATTGTAACAAACTGTTTTGTTTTGTAAGAGCAGTGAGCTCCTTGTATACCCCTAACAAGGTTTCTATCATTTAATAGGGATATGTACTAAATGTAATATTCAGCTCCTAACAGGGCTAGGTCTCCTAACAGGGACACTATACTTTTTAGTGCATCATTTGTGGGTACCATCCCCAGCGTGGTTTTCCCTTGGCCAGAGTTTCCTCGTGAACAAATCATGGTGTTATGAGTTGTTTGTTTTATGTGTATGTTATTCTTATTTCAGTAATTGCATTGTTAAGCTTGAAATTGTTAAATTTGGAACTATGTTACCCCTGGTTTCCGGAACGGGGGGATGCGGGGATGGAACTATGTTACCCCTGGTTTCCGGGACGGATTTTTTTTTCTTGGAGCAGGGGACGACAGGGGACGGCAGTGGGAACAGCTATATAAAAAATAGGGAAATTTTAAAATATATAGGGAAATTTTGAATATTAATATAAAAACATGGATAAAGCATGCTTATATAAATTATAGAACCTTAACATATAATGTTTGTGTTAAATAATTTAACTTTAGAGTTCACATGAGAGTGGAAATCAAACAAATTATCAAAGCTGAAACATTAATTTTATGGGACAGCCAAGGGTAAGGTTTTCGGAAGTTTCCGAGTTTCCGGGACGTCCCAGGGTCAATTTTTGTTGGAAACACGTCCCCAGGTAACATAGGTTTGGAATTAAAGTGTTGTAATACTGACTCACCCCCACTCTCAGTATTACTTAATCCTAACAATTGGTATCAGAGCATGTGGCCCTTGGAGAGAAAGCCTAACAACTTGAGGGAGATCCAGATGGATTCCAATAGTTTGGAACAAAACTTTGAGGCAGCACTTGAAGACCTTGATAAGGCAAAAGCTAATAATGCTGAATTGAAATTCAAACTAAGAAGAGTAGAGGGTTTCATAAAGAAGCTTAAGGAACAGCTTGAACTTTCCAAGAACCAAAGGCAAGATCTTATGGATAAAATACAAGAAGAATCTGATAATGTTTCATCTGATCAAATTAAACAGCTTGAAAAAGACAAAGATGTATTGAAACATGAATGTGAAGTTACTACTATTCAGATGGCTAAAGAAAATCAACAAGAGAAAGATGAAAAGACAAAACTTGAAGAATGCAAATATACAAATGGGAAAGATGCAGTTTGAACTTGATGATTACAAAATCAAGTATCAGGAATTAGAGAAATATAATCACATCATTAAGGGAGAACTTGTTGAAGCAAAAAATCACATTGAAAAACTTCATGCAAGCAGTGACAAGATTGATGAACAGAGGGAAAGACAAAAGCCTAAAGGCGACATGATAGGAGTTGGTTTTGATAAAGTAGAATGCTCAAAATCTCGAGAAAGACAGTCAAAAGGCAAATCAGTTGAGACACCTAATCGACAAGAAGATCTTATGCAGCAAGAGGAACCTAGAAAGCAAATCAGACCTTTTAGAGGAAGATGCTTTGGATGTAACAAAGTTGGTCACATGAAGAGGGATTGCCGAGGTAAGACTCCTTACAAACCCTTTTCTGGTTATTGCTTCAATTGCTATGAATATGGACACAAGAAGACAAAATGTAGAAAACCTGATCAATGCCACACCAAACAAGGTTACATCAGAGAAGAAACAGCAGCTAAGATTACATGTTACAAGTGCAACAACTTTGGACACATCGCAAGAAACTGCAAGTTGCAGGTTAATCAAAACAGATCATCCCCTACATGCTATAAATGTAACAATCAAGGACATATAGCAAAGATTTGCAGGTATAATGGAGTTGCAAGTAACAGAAGACCACCACCTATTGTTGTAAAGAAAAATGTTGGTGATGTTGGAAAAACTATGGCAGAATACATGGAAGAGTTTTACAATCGCTTTGTGAAGGACAGTGGTAAAGTATGGAAAGCGAAGGAACAGAGTGAGTCTAAGGTTCAGGGAGATTCAGTAGATAGATGTTACTGAACCCTCGCCTTATGTTGCTACATCAACCTAAATGGCCAAGCATGGCCTTAAAAGGAGGCTTTGGAGAAATAACAGAAATCTAACCGGCCCCTGTATGCAAAATAAGTTGATGCGAGCTTATGGACAGTAAATATGATTGGTTTGGGGTCTCTATCCGAGATCGCTTGGTTATACACACTATATTGAATGATCGCCAGAAAATTGGATGACAAGATCATTTGCGGACTTATAAGTTCATTGGGAAATGTGTCAATCTATGCATAGTGAAGTATAAGTTTATTTACTTAGACATGTCTAGTAACAATTTGAGCAGAGTTGAAGGAGACCAAAGGAACAAGTAAAGAAGCTAGAGCATTTTTGTGATCGCTGAAGAGTCCATACCCTAATTCATCGAGCAAAAGGTATTTTGATCATTTGCGAGTTTTGACTATTATGGATACTCCATTGATATCCGATATTAGTGAGAGGCCGAGGTACAAATTCAAGAAACACCCTTACAAGTCTACAGAAGATGGCCCTAAAGGCACGTTTTCGCAAACACCCTACGGCGTGCTTCATGTGGAAGACATTAGGGCATAAATTCACTGCAAACATGAGTCGTTGGGAGACTTTGAAATATTCAAAGAGATGAAAGACATGATAAAAGATAATGGATCTTGGAAGGATGAGTTCACTCATTTACAGAACCTTAGTGTTATGCGAATGGCGGAACTTTACAAGTTTGACGAAGAAGAATGGATTAAGATTGTTCTTAGCAAAGTCCATGATCAGTTTCTATGGATAAGTGAGTAGTTTGTTAAGATTTCCAATGAGTTGATCCATGATGTGACAGGATTGGATAATACTGGCATCATCCCTTCTGTGAAGAAAAACATGAAGAAACAGGTAGAAACCCTAACACATTACAAATGGGATAAGAGGGCAAATGACCATAGCCGACATCTTTCAGCAAGATGTGAGATTAATCTCTATGATTTTGGGATATAAACTTCATTACAGCAGCCGACCTAATTCAGTTTCCGTCGGTGTTATAATGATGGCTTATAAGATGGCGAAGGAAAATGTAAAATACAACCTATGCGAAGTTCTCAGACAACGATTTCTGGAGGATGTCAAGCAAATCAAGCGAGACAAATCAAAGGCATTCAGGTTTGGATCATTACTGATACATATCTATATTCATATAGTTCATAAATTTCCTGGAATGGACCCTAGGGCATGGAAAGACAACGAACCTACTAGTATTCAAGTTACAAACAGTTATAGGAGACAGAATAGCACTTGGGTAGATGGAGAATTGTTTTCCATGTTCAAGATTCTTCAAAGGCAAATGAAGGAAAGAGTAAGAATCCTTGACGCAATTGTTGAGAAATACAGAGATTCAAATTGTTTCATGGTTGAAACTGATTGTGTATTCTTTGAGGCAGTTGAACCAAGGAAGAAATGGAGTTACCCTATGGGTTATGAGGTCAATGTAGAAGTTCTTACTATGCAAGTAGAACATGTCTTATCTTCTGAAAATGATCCTTCCGAAGAAAGATGGGGAACAGAAGAAGAAAAATCAGCCAAAATCAGAGAGGAACAGACTAGAGCAGCAAGGAAAAGGAAATTTGAGAATGTAGTTAACAATCTTGCAGCAAAGGCAGGTATTAGCAAAGATGAGATAAAAGAAGTCAGCAAGAAGATTGCACGAGTTGCTAGGTTGGCAAGCACTGCTCCTGCAAGCTTGCCACCTCCTGAAGTTGTTAAGGTTACTGTCTCACCTCCTAATGTGGTCGATGTGAATGACACCACTCCTTCACCACCTAAGAGGACATCGCAGACTGAGACAGTAAAGGCAGCAAAGTTTCCTGTGAGAGGGACAAGGTCCTCCAAACAAAATTCACCACCTAAAAGACAGAGGACTGGTGTAGAAAAGAAAGAAGTAGAAGAGAAGAAAGTAGAAGAGAAGAAAGAAGAAAAGAAAACAAAGGAGAAAACTGCTAGCAAAGAGAATAGTCAATCAAGGAAAATTAAATCAATTGTTGAGATACTATGACAGGTACAATGACAATGATAAAATTCTAATTGAAGACAAAGTCATTAATCACATGCTTATGTTCAAAAGAATTTACTTGAAATGGAAGGCAGCATTCCTAAAGACTTGTATGACAAATTAGACGTAAGGAAGAAGCTAGCACTTAAGGAAGATGATCAGATAAGAATAAAGGCTATAGAGAATACACTTCCTGTTGTTTCATTTGATGAGCATGAAAGGATATTGAAAGCCATTAAGCCCTTGTTAAGAGTGAAAGCTAGACTGATAAAGATCATGGGGAGGAAGTATGATGAAGTCATTGAAGAAACCCACAAGGCTATTGACAAGGTACTAATGGAAACTGAACCGGAAAAGACTTCACCTCCTAAGCCCAAGGCCACTAAGCCCAAAACTATTCTGAGAGTAGAGTCCTCTAAACCTGCAGAAATAAACATTGAATCATCTAAGGATGGAGATGATAGCAGTCAGTTTTTCAGCACAGTTAAGCAACCAGACTTCTTTGTTGTTGGTGTGCCTGTGTCTTTGGACACTTCGCAGGATATAAGTGACCCTTTTCAAGGGAATGTAGATACTGTTACTGAGGTAGATGGAAGCGGTGAACAGAGTGCAGTCAATCTGACTAAGACAGAGAGGGAAGAAGCCACTAAGGAAAATCTGAAAGAAAGTTCAGTTGTGGATAAGAAGGAATCAGAAACTAAGGTTGAAGTAAAACAAGAAACAAATGTATCTATTCCTGTTTCTTCATCTTTATTGTTGGCAAGTAGTGATAAACCTCTGAATACTGATATTGATGGTATGGATGAGGATAAATTGATGAAGTTATCATACATAGCCTTTGCTAAGGCTAAGGAGAGATCAGAACAGAGAACAAAGAAGTCAAAGGTACTAGAAAGAGTAATTGATAATGTCAACAAACTTCTACCCCTACCTTTCACTTTTCAAGGAAGTGATACAGTGGATAACTTGAACAAAGTCCTTGATGACTTTGATGTTCACTTTGACTCTTTAGAGAAGGCCGCGGCAATTAGAGCTAGAAAAGATTACATGGCGAAGACGCTGGAAGAGTTATGCAAGTCAATCAAATGGGATTTGACTATACTGGATACCATTATTACTGAAGCGAAGTCTTGCATAATTCATGGAAGGAAGTTATACAACTATTGTATAAACCCTCTTGTGCACTTCAAGAGTATAGATGACATCATTGAGAATGACAAAAGGACACTAGATGAAATGGTAAAGAGATGTGGGTCCTCACAAACTGCCACTCAATTAGATAAGGAAATGTCCAAGATGTTGGACAAGATCAATGTGCTTGAGACTGAGAAAGGGAGAGCATTGGGAAGATTTGGTGAGTTGAGGAGTCTAATCACTCCGAAACTATCAATTCTGGAGAAACACCTTTCAGATATGGAGACAGTGAAGAAGGCTCTTACTAAAGACATGCCTACAGAACTGAAGGCCGCTGAGATTTCATCTTTTGCTCTGAATGGTTTGATTCATGTTGGTCAAATCTTGGTGAAGACTTGGATAGGAGAGTCGAAGATCTTGGAAACCACTTTAGAAGATGTACTTCCCATGATATGATTTTTTTATGAGCAGTCCTGCAATTTTGGTATGTATATAGTTATACCTTTGCCATTGATGTCAAAGAGGGAGCAATGAGTATGAAAAATGCACTTAGTCAATAGTTTGGTATTGAGCACTTGGTCATTTTTCACTAAGTGTTGCCATCAATGCCAAAGGGGGAGATTGTTGGCAAGTGGCCTGATCAGCATAACATAGAGGTTGTCATTTATGGCAACACTACTCATTGGCATGGTCGCTTGAAGTACAATCTAGTTTTGGATATTCAGTTTTGTAAAATGACTAAGTCTAGGATGCAGTTAACGGGGTACAGTTACAGTTTTGATTAGCAAGCACAGTATGCATCGAACTAAGTCATGCGAGCTTAGAGTAGTGTACTATGGGATGTAATAGACCTTCAGTTAAGGTCGCTTTCTTTTTGGAGTTGACTGGACAGAGTTATAGCCTGTTGAAGTTATGCGAAGACAGTGCAACAGTGATACAGGGCAGATGAGTGGTTGCAATGATTAAGGGAGTATTTTGTAGAATCCAGAAGTGCTACTTTGGATTTAAATTGGGTCCTACCCTATTTTTGTTGATGTATGATTGCCGACTATGTATTTGCTATTTGGTTAAGTGTTGGACACGTTTTGTGATGTACTTGTGAGCCGACTGAAAGAATCTTTGAGATCGAGTATATATATAAAGTTGTTTTATGATGCGAAGATGTATGTGGAATGTGTAGATGCATTGTGATGTCAGAATCAGACATTAGATGTTGTGAGCTTTAACTGGGACTACTTGAGCATAGCAGATGCTTGTATAGTTCATATTGATAAATCATTGTAACAAACAGTTTTGTTTTGTAAGAGCAGTGAGCTCCTTGTATACCCCAACAGGGTTTCTATCCTTTAACAGGAACATGTACTAAATGTAATATTCAGCTCCTAACAGGGCTAGGTCTCCTAACAGGGACACTATACTTTTTAGTGCATCATTTGTGGGTACCATCCCCACCGAAGTTTTCCCTTGGCCAGGGTTTCCTCGTGAACAAATCGTGGTGTTATGAGTTGTTTGCTTTATGTGTATGTTATTCTTATTTTAGTAATTGCATGGTTAAGCTTAAAATTGTTAAGTTTGGAATTAAAGTGTTGTAATACTGATTCACCCCCCCCCCCTCTCTGAGTATTACTTAATCCTAATAGAACGAACAAAAGTATGACTGCATACAAATGTAGAATGAAAGCATACAGCTGTGGAATAAGAGAATATAGTTGTAACCATTTTTTCCCAAAAGAAAACCATATGGCTGCACACAGTTGTTGAATGATGGCGTGCAAATAGTTTATGAATGCATATTGAGTATTGACAATAAAATTCTGATTCTAAAAACAAATATTATATGTTAAGGTTCTATAATGTATATATGTATGGTTTATCTATGTTTTCATATAAATATAATGTATATATGCGCTTTATCCATGTTTTCATGTGAACATTTCAAATTTCCCTATAGTATATATTTTAAATTTTCTCTATATTTATAAAGCTGTCCCCAAAATTGGCAAAAAAAATCAGCATCCTAGAAACCCGTCCCCCCATCCCCGTCCCGGAGACTTGGGGTAACCTTGCAAGGAAGCAATCCATACCTGAGGTTGCCCTGTAGAAACTTGATGATGCTGTATCATTTAAGGGGAAGTTGGGGCATATCATCAACTTTCTAGTTCTACTTTCTTTGTTTTCTGCCCTTATTTTTACCCTAGAAAGATCGTTACCTTTGTGCCTTTCCTGCCTGCTTTCATGTTGGAATGGGAACAGCTATGCATTTTTGCTTTTGAAATCCATTTTTCAATTAACTCTCTGGTATCTCATAGTTCAAGCATTCTAAACTTCTTAAATTATGTTGTAGTTTTCCGCTGTATAGAGTATTGAGATCCCATACACTTGAACCTTCTCATCATAGCCCCGTGCATTCCATCACATTCTCTTGAAATTTGACATCGTAATAATTCAGTGTGAATGTGGGACCCACCAGAATCCACAAAGTATAAAGACTGTCCGTTTTCCTTCTGTTTTGACTTCTAACTTCTACATTCAATTTTCACCTAACACTGTCGGAGACTTATTTTCTCGAAGACTTCATAGTGTTTTGTTAACAATTTCATGAATGTATACTGAAAACCTACTCTGCTTGTTAAGTTTTGAAAAAAAATGTTTCTTCAGATGGACTCTTTGGCATCAAAGCTAGTTCTAATAACTTGGGAGAATAAATTAAAGATATCAGTAGGAAGGTCCGCATAGCACAATAGAATATAACTTTTTGTTATCAAAACTATGTTGACCGATTTAGGAGAATAAATTACAAATGTCAATAGTAAAGTATCTGTGGCACGACATAATAATTATATATTATGTGCTGCCAGTGGGAAGGTCTGCCTAAAAGTTGGGAGAATAAATTAAAGATATCAGTGGAAAGGTCCGCATAACACAATAGAATATAATTTTTTGTTATCAAAACTATGTTGACCGATTTAGGAGAATAAATTATAAATGTCAATAGTAAAGTCTGTATGACACAACATAATAATTATGTATTATGTGCTGCCAGTCATCAACTCAGTAATCCGAACACAAGGATGAAGAAGGTAAAATGGATACTGTGAGTTGTAACAGAAAGGCAAACATTTTTCAAGATGCAAAAAGGAAAAAACGTTGGTTTTACCATTTGCAAGATTTGGGTTGATTCTTGTTAGAGGTTCAATCCACACATCACAAAACACCTACACTTTCAAGGTCCAGTGTTTCCATAGCAAAACACTCAGACGTGCCCCTGGAAGATCCTAGATTTGACTCCTAGTCTCGTAGTTGATGCATGTATTTTAACATAATATCAAAGCCAATCTCAGTAACACGCTTAATATTGGAGGTTCAATCCACAATCCAGAAAATAACTGGAGCATGTAGAGACACCTGCAAGTCCTGGTTCAAATCCTATGGTCCACGGTATTCAACAAATCCCCAGGCAATTAGGCAAAATTTCCAAGTCATAAAAGCCTTTTGATTCCAACTAACAGCAGCATACTTCATTGGGCTATTTCTTGTAGAGACACCTACAAGTCCTGGTTCAAGTCCTATGGTCCATGGTATTCAACAAATCCCCAGGCAATTAGGCAAAATTTCCAAGTCATAAAGGCCTTTTGATTCCAACTAACAGCAGCATACTTCATTGGGCTATTTCTTGTAACTATGCTTTGACCTCAAGCATTCCCAATAGGTCAAGTGTTTGAACCATGAACTCACCAACTCAAAATAAAAGACGAAAGATTCAAAATAAATAATATTCAATCTAAGAAATTTCTGAAGTATAGATATTAGAAATACTGATAAAACTTCAAAATATTTAGAAGTAAAAATAGTTTGTCTGAAGTAAAGATCGATGAATCAATTTTGAAAAAGTAATGAGAAGATATGCAAGCTCCAATGATAAAACACTTTGAAAATTGATACAGACGTATAAGGTTAGCCTATGGTAAAACTAAGCGAACAGGTGCATTCTGTACAAATAGCAACTTCCAAAAGCATGAATTCTATAAAGAAACAGTATAGAACATAGATTAACTCAATACCTTTTCTTTGAATCATAACCACTCTTCACACTTTAATTTCCTGGAAGCATGCATCAAATATTGTATCATTAAGATGCATCGACATTGGATGCATAGAACAAAAAAGCAACCACAGAGAGGCCTACTGCCATTATAGGTAAGGAGCTAGTTTTGGCATCAAAAATCAGAATATTAAAATCTTTCTTAACTATCCCATTTTTGCACAGTTTGAGAGTTTGACTGACTGCAACTGCTTTAAAGATTGCAGGCTCCCCTAAATGGAAACTAAACGGATCGTGCCAAATAATTGGGTTGCACCCGCATTCCCCCAAAAGATAGATAGGCAGGATTTATAGTTTATATTATATCTGATAACACCTTGCCCGAGCACAATATATTATATCAATCCTTAGGCTTTCAATGACTTGTACTAGACTCATTTATTGATCGAACAGAAATTTATTGTCACTTAACTTCTCACAAGCTCAAAAAAAATTGGGGATTTCTGAAATGAATGACCTCCCGAGTCCATTCCACTCTGTTTTGAATTCATATACATTTCAAACAAAAATGAAGCCACAAAGTTGCCAAGCATTCTGTATGATGAACAAATCCAAAACCCTTGTTACACAAAGGGTACTCAGACACCACACATTCACATGCAGACTCATTAAAAAAGGAGCATTAAAAATTTGGCAAAAGTAACAAGCACAAATACAAATCAAATGTTGAATAATACTCAAACGGAGGTTCAAAGGATTACACATACATCTAATGCTTTTTGTGATTCCCTCTCGATCCAAAGAATTCCATGGTCTCTTGTTGCATTGCATGAAAGAATGATATGCTCAAATCTTCCCTCTACTGGAACAGCAGTTTTCACAACTGGTGGAATCGTTCCACATCTGCATCGTGTGAACATACAATAAACATAAATGTGATATTCCTAAGAAAAAAGGGATAAAGATATCATACAAACTTGTACAATTTTCATATCCTCTTGAATTGTAGATTACTATTCAAATTATGAACTTGAGATAGTAAAATGAAATTAACTAAAACCTCTAAGGAAAGCATTATATTGTTGATACAATTCTCCATGATGCCCAGAGCTTTCAAAACCATGTCCCTTTCTTGTATGGTAAATAACTCTCGTGAATATTGTGAAATTGTTTTAAATAAAGAAAAAGATCTAATAGAAAAAGAAAAAAAATGACCACTGACAAAGCCAGAGCTAAGATTGCTTTGTCTACTAGTAGTAGCTACAGTTGTATAATTCTGTCTAAACTCCAGATAGCTCTAATTACTTGGTGTCACGATGTGCATCATTTTCCACTTAAAACATGGACATTAAATGAGTTTAATGTGGACTGAGGTGGGTCAATTGGAGGTGCCCCACCAATAACGTTTAAATACAAAGTATTTAAATGTGACATAAACAAGAAATAAGATTCCAAGCATTATAAGTCAAAAGGCAAAGATTCTTTAAGAGCCAGGGATGATAGAAGGGTGTCAAATTGGTGCTGAACCTTATTCAATTGTAAAGTATGCATGATTACATTGATTAGTTATGATGAATTTAAAAATATGATATATTACTTCAGCTTTCAGCTTTATCTCTTCAAATTGAATATGCTTTTTCAGCTTTCAACATTTAGTTTTGTGTCGTTGATGATTCATTCAAATCTATTGGTTTTAAATTTAGTTAATATCAAATGATGAGAGTGAGAAGTCAAAAGTACAATTAATTGTTATTTAATTTAACTTTGTTATTTTAATCCTATGATAATATATAATGATTCCAATTTGGATGTATTTTTTAATTTTTTCATCGTTTAGTCAATGAAAATAAATTGAAAACTTACAATTTTTTGACATGTGTGTCACTTCTGAAGAACTCTAAAACTTTCTAGATGTTCCAGGAATGTGTCTTCTATATGCATGCTCCCCCATTCCAGAAACTTATAATACTCATCTAAACAACATACAATGAATTTTATGTGAGGCTTAGATAAGTGAGTGTGAATCCCATTAATTTGCTATCTGTTCTCTTTTATTTGAACCAGTAGATTTCAATTCTATTATTCTCTGGATGTTGCTAATTTCTAAATTTGGAGGTATGCATTTCCAAATCCATATACAGTACCAATCCCATGCATGTTTTCAAGCTAAAGATAACTTTTCCATTTGGAGGTCCAACTCCTCTCAAATAATATCCTCCTCAAAAAAAGCACGATCCTCCTATATTGTGAGATGCCTACATGCAATCTTGAAATGATGTAAAAGCATGCATATGTAATCGAACCTTTGAATATGGTAAGAACAACGTCAAATTAATGAATTTCATGGGAGGGCTACTCAACTTTGAGAACTCTAAGCTAGCCACAGTAATGAATAAGAACTATGATTTTCTTAATACATTAGGTAAAGTGTTCGTTATGGAGATAGGTCACAAATGTTCCCTAAGTAAGGGAAAATCCCCTTACTATTTGCTAAAATTGGGGATGGCTTGAAAAAACAGAGAGAATAGCAAGGAATCCATGCAGCCTTCCAGTTTAACAATGGCTAATTGATAGCGGTCCACTGCTGGAATTTGTCACATGTGATTCCAATCCAATCACAGAAAATTAAAATACTTATTCCACAAACAAATTTTAGGTGAACCAAAATGCATCTAGATACATAATTAGAAGAATAACTCGTCAAATAAACTTTAGTTGAACCAAACTGCATTCACACCCAAAATGATAAATATCAACTCTTTACTATCCAGATTGCTTACAGATGCAAGGATGAAGACACCGGGGCATTGATGGTTAGAGGTAAGGAATAAAAACACACAACCATGAATGAAGGCCAGGGACCTGTTGAATGGAAAGGATACTTGAAATCTCATCTTATTAGTGGTTAATCCCAATTTCAATGCAAAAAGACTGGGGGATGAGTAGAAGAGACCTAAAGCTTAGGTTAACTCAATTTCGATGGAACTGCAAAAGAAATAAATCTAGGATTAGCAAAAAGAGGAATCTTTAAAGATAATGAAGGACAACCTGTGTAAATATTTTCTGTCTGCTTGGAACTAAATACAAATAAAAGCCTCACTCATAAGTAAAAAGATTGACTAAGGAAAATGAATGGTAAACAAGTTCAAGCATAAGCTACATCGCTGCTAATTTCTGAAGCAGTCAAAAAGAGGTTATGCAATAACTAGCAAAAAAATGAATACTATTCAACAAAATTATATGGAAATAAAGAACTTTAAGATCCCGCACTAAACATATTGGGAGGGCAGTAAATACAGGGATAATCTAGTGGCCTAATAGGGGGCAGAGAAGTAGGTCAAGAACGCTAATACTCATTCTTTTCTAAAGGTAATCTCAGAAACTACACAAAAGGAGAAGCATTCACACTTTGTTACAATTGCAAAATGTAGGATCAGAGAGGGCAAGCCTCTGCATAAAGAATTGTCTTTATGTACACTTGGTAATGCCTTTAAATGATTGAATCAAACGGGAAAGTGATAAAAGATAGTGAATGTGATAAATGATGAAAGTGTCTCGCTTTTGTTTCCACTCACTCAGAAACTTCCTTGTGGGTAGCCAAGCATTGTTGATGCTTGAATTTAGTTTTGAAATCCCTACATAATATTACTTTACCAGTTTGGTTAGTTAGCGAAATCAACCAATTGACATCTCATCGATAAGCCTTCCAAGTCTAAGGTCCCTTTACCCTGGATTCCTTTGGCACAAAAGAAAAAATAATAATAAAGGAAACACAGAATAAAAGAAAATTTTAGGCACTGTCTTGATTACAATTGCAAATTTAGTAAATAGGTATTGTAAAACACTTTGTACATTATGCTCATTTTTTGTGTTTGGAATCTTTGGATCATGACATATGTTGATGTATTGTTTTATAACTTTATATAAAAAAAATATCTGATTTCAATATTACTAAATTCCATGATTTATTATGTTTCAATTGTCTACTTCCAAGTTTAAATGTAGCGAAGTACCCATGTTTTGGTGTTTAAACTTTCAAATTTTATCTTATAATTAAAATGTTACATTGTACACCAGTTTTGAGGTTTCACTCCCTATGTACAACTGCAACCTCATACCCATGCATCTATGTTTTTGAGTTTACTGCAATGTCCCCTTTTGTAAATGCCCTAGTTTTTGCCCTAATTCACAAATTCCAAGTAGAATAAAAAGTAGAATAGAATAGAATAGGCCTGTTCAAGGGCTTTGTAGGGTTAAACCTACTTCTGGCATTTCAATCAAACCCAAATGGCTCCCACCCCCTCAGAGTTGGATCAAAGTTAACTTTGACGGAGCATCAAAAGGGAATCCAAGCCCTTCCAGTGCAGGCTATGTGGCAAGAAACAAGAATGGAGATATTGTGGCTTTAGGTGCTTTGTGCTTGCTAGATGGTACCAACAACTCAGCGGAATGCCAAGCAGCACTAGGAGCAGTCCGCATGGTGAGAACCCTTGGGGTGCAGAAATTAATCCTGGAAGGGGACTCTTTGTTGGTCATCAACAGGATAAAAAAAAGGCGAAATGGATGCGTGGCATCTAAACCTCTA
>MU226655.1:178837-190952 GCA_018584345.1 Thuja plicata | reverse complement strand
ATGTCTGGAGGGAGATGCCTGCGGGGAATGAAATGTGTCTTCGGACCAGAATGAAATAAAGAACTAATACAATCCACAATGAAGATCAAATCGATACTTGCGAGAAGAGATAACAATAACCAATTGACAGTACTTCAGATTCGCCAGATCCGAACAGAGAACAGGCAGAGTAGGGTGAGGGTTGAATCCCACCGAAACTGCAAATACCAACTAGGGAGGATCTTTCACCTCCGAAACGGCAGACAATAGAATTCCAGCAAGAATTTGCAATTACAAGCAAATATCAAAACTCAACATGAGAAATACATCCTACACGCTGGTCATAAATACCCGTCGGACAAACTCCCGAGGTGTACAAATAAAGCCGACAAGGCACACTAACACCTACGCTAAAATAAAAGATGGGTCCGGGATAAGCTAAATCGACCGGAACCCAAATACAAGTTTATTTTATTTATTTAATAACGGGGACATTACATATATTTAATTTATTGATGGTGTTCAACCATAGGGGAGCTAGGATAAGGGGCATATTAGGGTGCCTTAATCAATCCTCTACCCTAGGCACAAGATCAGATGCCATCCCTCTTGGCCTCATGTGGCCCTTTGTCATCCATGAGGGGGTGTACCTAGTGAGGAATCCATAGCCATTCCTCTCTTCCATAACCACCCCTTATCCTCCTTCCTATGATTAGAGTTCCACAACATAATGGACAGCCAAGGTAAGGGTTTGAGGAAACTACAATAGGGTGTCTAGAGTGTCCTTCCCTTCTAGGCCCAAAGGTGGGGCATCCTTGTGCCCCCTTGGCCTCATGGGAATGTCCGTCACCACCATGAGGTAGTGTGCTTAGAAGAAGACTTCATAACAGTTTCTCCCTCCTTGTATTCCCTACCATGATTGATTACAGAAAACATATAAGAGTTACACATTATTGCATATATTCTTCAAATAAAAGGTTAAGTGATAATAATATCATATTCATAAGATATCATAAATAGGACCAATATTCATAAGCAAGAAATCACAAATAAGACCCACTATGCTGCTTATTATAAGAACTGATACTTCATAACAATTTATAGATTAATATTCAGATTCTATATGCATGAATAAGATGGCTATAAGTCGGACATGATTGGTTTGGTGATATGAGATCACTGATGTTTTTCTATGTCTTGTCTTGATTGATCATTCGATTGGTGTTGAATGATTGATTGATTGAATGAAATCCTTTGATTTGATGATTGGATGTATTGATGAGTTATGATTAAGTAATTATTGATTGGATGATTGAAAAGTGAAAATATAATGAATGCTAGTTTGATATACTGGTGGCTAATGATTGAATGAATGTTTATTTGATAGAGTGATGCTTGATTACTGAATTGTATGTTTTCTTGATCCCAAGAGGTATTACAATAATAGTTAGTTTCTATTAATGGTTATCTATTTAACTGTTGTTAATCTATTGTAAATATTAGAATCTTTCTAATATTTAGTTTTCAGTTAGTTAGAATAGAATGTTTCTATTCTTCACAAGTGTTTCCTAAGAAAACATCGTTCATTCTTTTGTATATATTGATCTTTCGATCTCGGTTAATAACATCAAGTATTTTACCAATTACTTCTCGTAATGGTATCAGAGCACATTTTCAAAATAGGTTTTGAAAATTTTTATTTTCTTCATGAAATTTTAGACTTGAGATTTTCAAAATCTTATTCCTGGGAATGTCCGAAAAAATTTAAAAAAAAACATTTTTGCAGTCCGTTCATAAACCTATATAGGGTTTACCGCAAATCTCAGGGCCATTGTATTTTATTCCTGGTCGAGCCTTGGCCGTTGACGCTGCTATTTCGACGGTCTTCTGTATGCTCCCACGTGAAGTCACTCCTCAAACCCGCGCAACTTCTTCTGTTCGTTGTTTTTCGCATCCTCCTTTTGACACCATTTCTGCAATCTGTTCGCGTTTCGTGGCTTCTGTTTTCGGCCTTGGAATCTTCTTACAGCCATTACGACCTCCATCACGGTTGTTTCTGCTAAAAAACGACAAATTTTTTTCACAAATTTCTGCAAATTTGTCAGTTTTTGGTGCTTGAAGCCATGACCTAGGGTTTCATTCAAAAACCCTAATTTTTTGGCACAAAAAATTTTTTTGATCACAGATTCTTGGTGGGTTTTTCGAGAGCTCAACTTGGTTGTCGTCTGTTTTTTCTGGGTGCCTTGATTTTTGAGCCAATGGATCAAAATTTGACAACGTATTCTTTCTAGGTTTTTCGAGCTCTCTTATGGGTTCCACTTCATTTTTTTTGGGTCTTCCAACATTTTGCCTTGAAGTACATGCCTTCTCTGTTCTACATGTTTTTCACTGAAAATCATACCATGGCATCACTGACAAATCTATTGCTTGAGGGAAATCAGAAGTTCAATGGTCAGAATTATAGCACGTGGAAACAGCAAATGCTAACCATCTTCAAATATCGTGGCAGTGATAAGGTGGTTGTGGGTACTACTAAGCATCTGACTACAACTGGTCCTGATCAGGTTGCCTATGACCAACAGAATCGAAAGGCAGTAATGTTTCTCAAATTATCAGTGGCTGATGATCAACTCCCTCAGATTCCATCCGGCAAAACAACTGTTGAGATATGGGAGCATCTCAAAACCCTACATGAGACTTCAAATAAAAGCAGGGCCTTCTTTCTCAAGAACACTTTGTTATCTATTATCATGGATGAGCGGAAATCACTCCAGAATCACCTGAATCGGATTCAGGAAATCCGTGATCAATTGCTTGCCATTGGACGCAAGATGGAGGAAGAGGACATTCTGGTAATAACCCTCAAAAGTTTACCCAAGTCCTACGAGCATTTTATCGAGACTCTAAACATCACTTCTACTGGTGTTGATCTGAAGTTCATTGATCTTTGCACACTTCTGCTTCAGCAAGATCGGTGGAAACAGCAGTTCGGTAGTAGTTCCAAGTCCACCTCCACCGAGCAAGCCTTTGCTGCTAAATCCTTTCAGAAGGATAAGGGCAAGTCTCATTCTCAGCAGAAGCCCTCAGCTCCAGCATCAAAAGGCTCCAGGAAAAAGAACATTCAATGCAACTACTGCCACAAGTATGGTCACATAAAGGTTGAATGTTGGAAGCGCTTAGCTACCCAAACTAAGCAATCTGGTACGCAGCGCTAAGCGAACAGTGCAGAGCACACTGAGCAGACAGAATCTACCTTTTACGCCTTCATGGCTAAAAGACCATCAGATCATATCAGGTCGTCAGCCTGGTACATTGATTCAGGTGCCTCTCATCATTTCACCCACCGTAAAGACTGGTTCACTGACTAACCAGCCTTATTCAGATTCGGTTATTTTTGGAGGGGAAGAATACACTGTTGTCAACAAAGGCAACATTCAGATTTAGTCTGTTGGGAGGAATCTTATTTTCCTCGATGTGTACCACGTTCCAAGGATGGAACTTAATCTACTCTCAGTAAGTCAGGTGTTGCAACACTCTCCACAACTGGATGTCACCTTCAGTTCACATCAGTGCACCATCACTGATAGGGAGACTTAGTTTGTTGTTGCAATTGGTCTTGAGGATCATGGTCTTTTCAGACTTGCAAATTTTGGAACCTCTCAGAACCTCGCTATGGTTGCTCGGCAATCTTCTCTCAGTTCACTTTGGCATCAGTGTTATGGGCACTTAAATGTGCTCTCTCTCTCAACTTGCTCGAGACGAGCTTGTCCTCAGATTGCCAAAGATTCAGACTCAATAGCTTGGAATTTGTGATGCATGCCAGGCTAGGAAGCAACATCGCACACCTTTTCCTGTTGGCGACTCATGGCGGCTTCTCAGGTACTTCAGCTTGTTCATGTCGATATTTGCGGCCCTATGGCCACTCTTGTTCTTGGGCCCAGGTATTTTTTGTTATTTGTCGATGATTTCAGTAGAAAAACGTGGGTCTATTTTCTTAAAAAGAAATCAAAAGCGTTTCTTGTATTTCAGAAGTTTAAACCTCTAGTTGAAAAAGAGTCTGGGAAATCTATGATTGCTCTTAGGACAGATAATGGGGGGGGAATTTTGTTCTACTAAATTCTCTAGCTTATGTGATCTTCATGGCATCAAGCGCTAGTTAACCACACACCACAACAGAACAGTGTAGTTGAACGTCGGAATAGAACAATCACCGAGATGGCTAGGTCTATGCTTGAGCACAGACATGTTCCGAAGAAATTTTGGGCGAAAGCAATTAACACTGCAGTCTACCTCTTGAACCGGTCACCCACTATGGCGGTCAAAGGAAAGACTCTGGAAGAGGCCTAGTCAGGTCGCAAGCCCAGAATCAGTCACCTGAAGGTTTTTGGCTCTCTTGCCTATGTTTGGATCCCTGATGCGTCACGCACCAAGTTGGATGTCAAGAGCCAAAAACTCATGCTTGCTGGATACAGTAGTCTTCACAAAGCCTACCACTTGATCGACATTGAGAGATCTCATCTCTTTTACAGTCGTGATGTAGTCTTTGATGAGCAGCAAGGATTATTCATGCCTGTCTCTCCTGTTCCTGATTTAGAAAACCAGCCTTTGTAGGCTCATGATTTGGGAGTTCAGCTTCCCTTAGGTCCATCTCATGGGAGGGCTCCCGCAGCTCAAGTAGCTCCAGTAGTACCAGAGATTCCTGTACAGACACCTTTGACCTCTCCTCCAGGATCACCCAAATATGTTGATGCTTCACCTGATTTTGATCCAAATTCTTCTGATGAGGAACCTGGCATAGAGCATCTCTTGATGCTAATGTTGGTCCTCCTCTCCGGCCTAAATGGTGGGCTAAGACACTTGCTGATCTTCGGAATGATGAGCTCATCGAGGGGAGAATTGCTCAAAAAAAGAGCAAACCTACAGAGACTGTCAATATTGCTCACATGGCTAACATTCACAGTGTGTTTGAACCTCAAACATACTCAAAGGCTAAAGGAATACTAGAGAGGGAACAGGCCATGAATTTTGAACACCAAAGCCTGCTAAAGAATCACACCTGGGTCCTTTCTGATCTTCCACCAGGGAAGAAACCCATTGGCTGCAAATGGGTCTACAAAATAAAGAATAAGTCTCTGATGGTACTTTGGATAAGCACAAAGCTCGTTTAGTTGCGAAGGGCTTCTCTCAGCGTCAGGGCATTGATTATGAGGAGACCTTTGCTCCTATAGCAAAAATGAGCACCGTCAGATTAGTCCTAGCCATGGCAGCTCAGTTTGGCTAACAGGTCCATCAAATGGACGTCAAGAGTGCTTTCTTGAATGGTGACCTACAGGAAGAGGTCTACATGACGCAGCTTCCTGGTTTCAAGGTTGTTGGTAAAGAACACCAGGTACTCAGACTAGTGAAAGCTCTCTATGGCTTGAAGCAGGCCCCTAGGGCATGGTACATGAAAATTGATAAGTACCTCACTGATCAAGGCTTCCAAAGGAGTTCTTCAAACTCAAATTTGTACATGAAGACTACTGACAGTGACATCATCCTTCTGGTCATTTATGTGGATGATCTAATCATCACTGGCAGTTCGGCATCTTTGATTCAGGGAATCAAACAGAGCTTATGCCAGCTTTTTGATATGACTGACCTTGGCCTCATGCATTATTGCCTCGGTGTTGAGGCTTGGCAGCAGTCTTCTGGTATATTCATTTCTCAGTACAAATATGTCAGGGCTCTGTTGGACAAGTTTCGTATGCAGGATTGCAAGCCTGCATCTACACCTATGGAGAAAGGTTTGAAGTTATCAGCCAAGTCTGATTCTCCTCCAGTTGATGATACTACATACAGGCAACTAGTAGGCAGTCTCATATATATCTCTTCTACTAGACCTGATATCAGCTTCGCCGTCAGCTACATTTCCCGCTTTATGACAGCTCCCAAGGTTGATCATTGGATGGCTGCTAAGCGTGTGCTTCGTTATGTGAAGAGTACTCCTGATTATGGAATTCTCTACTCTCAGAGTCCTAATCCTAAACTCAGTGGATTCACAGATTCAGATTGGGCAGGCTCTGTTGACGATAAAAAGTCAACTTCTGGATGTGTTTAATTTGTGATCTGGTGTCGTCACATGGACTGGTAAGAAGCAGCAAGCCATTTCTCTCTCCTCTACAGAGGCCGAATACAAAAGGACAGTTAAGGAAGGTTGTGAAGTTGTTTGGCTTCATCGGATGCTTGGGGCTATGCAGATGTCACCAGCAGGCCGACCACTTTGTTTGTTGATAACGAAGGCGTTATCAAGTTAGCATGGAATCCAGTCTTCCATGAAAGAACCAAGCATGTAGATGTTCACTGTCACTACATTTGGCAATTGGTTGAAGACGGGACAATACATTTGCAGAATGTTCCTACAACGGATCAGACTGCAAACATTCTCACCAAGCCTCTTGGTCCAGACAAGTTTGCCAAATTTAGAGGACAGCTTGGTGTAGTGGATAGATTAACCATTAAGGGAGGGTATTACAATAATAGTTAGTTTCTATTAATGGTTAATCTATTTAACTGTTGTTAATCTATTGTAAATATTAGAATCTTTCTAATATTAAGTTTTCAATTAGCTAGAATAGAATGTTTCTATTCTTTACAAGGGTTTCCTAAGGAAACATTGTTCATTCTTTTGTATATATTGATCTTTCAATCTCTGTTAATAACATCAAGTATTTTACCAATTACTTCCCATAATAAGATGAAGTGTTGCTTGATCTTGTTGATTGATTGTTTGCTTGATTTCTTGAGGGATTAATGATTGATAGATGAAGGATAGTGATTAATAAGTCCTTCAATGCTTGGAATGAAAATGGTCACCACTTTTCACTGTTGCCTTTGAGATTATTCCCCATATTGATCTCCCTTGGATGTCATCCTCAAACGAAACCTTTTCCCCTTTATATCTTCCAATGTGGAGAAGAGTCACACCTCTTCATCATGTCTGCCCTTTGAAATGCTCACAACCTTTCACAATTACCACCCTTTGGAAGAGTCGCAACCCTTCATCATTTCTACCCTTTGAAACAATCACAACCCATCATAACTTTTGCCCTTTGAAGGAGTCACTTCCTTACTTTCTTCTCATTTCTTATTTTTCTCTTTCATTAATTCTAACTTGATTCACAACTTCCCTTTTCTCTTCCTTCCTCTCTCCCCCTTTTCAAATGAAGTTCTCTTCTCCCTTTTATATCCCATGTTTGAGGGAGTCACAACTTCTCATCTCATGCCATTTGACCATTCATTATACTAACTATAATTTAATTATGTTATATTTTATATTTTTAATTTAAATTTAATTTTTATTCTTTTATATTTTGATTTTATTATTATTAAATCCTATTTCAAAACAGGGACATTTCATTTGCATCAAGAGTTATGCTTCTCCATCACATATAATCTTGCAGTAAAGTGTCATATTTGACTAAGAGCACAAAATTCACACCAAAAGTTACAGAAAATGTATACATTTATAAGGAATAATGAATGCAAACAAAATAATTAGTTACTGAATTGAGGTAAATATTCTACTTGTTTATAATAATTTCAAATGTTCTTGTCAGATCATGCTCCACCACTCCTAACTTAATTAAAAAGCAGCTTCTTGTAGACATAAAATTTCTGGATCACCCATTCCTGTCATTATGCTATTACACATTCTATCTACAAGTGGTAAAATGTGTAAGCAAATCATAGATGATAATAAAAGGACATCTCCAAAAGTATATCCTACAGTGCAGATATATCATCTTTTGGCATGCAAATTGGTGTTCAACCATCAATAGTTATGGATGCACACTTGACCATGAAGCAATCATAGCAAAAAAAATGAGTTGGGAAAAGCATGGCAGCACTCATTCTATTTCTTACCAGCTAAAATAAAAAATGGCCAGATACCTGCAAAGTTCTCTTTCCACAATATGGTACAACCGTCCTGGTGCATATAATCTGCGTGGATCTGCAAGCATTCTTTCTTCTGGTATACACGTGTCTTTCATGCATCTAACACAGAGCAAACAAGGCAGACTGTCCAGAGGCATCCATGCCTCTAATATTAAGTCAATGACAGTGGGCAAATATTGTGTCAATAAAGAACTCTACAAACTATGTGATATATGGAAGTAAAAAGTAAAATTAAACAAAAATCTAGGAAATGATTAGTAAAATTATTCTTTGAAAATAAAGATGGCAATCATGCGAAAAAGAGTAATCCAGCTTCATAATCACAGAAAAAAATATTTCTCATACCAGAAAATGGATTTGAAGATATCTTCTAGAGGAGTAGCAGTCCTTGGCAAGAAATCATCCTAAAATGAAAAAATTGCATTAATTTTAAAGCATGTTATGCATAAGACTGCAATGCTAAATATTCACACCTGCCAATATGATGTAGGAATGTTAAATCACCAAATTTTAGCAAAAGTGAGTTGGCAACTGGCATTGGAATTTAAAAGAAATCAAATAAACCAAAACTATTTTTGGATATCAAGGTGATAAAAGTACTTCCATACTAATACTCTAAAATTAAGTAAAGCATATGCAAGAAAGGCACTTGTAAAATAAAAGACCTCATTGTCTCATACAAGTAACAGACGAGAGTGCAAATCATAATATAACTGAAGCGAAGCCTGTTGAGCTTAAATTTTAAGGTACATCTCAAAATACACATTGAGTTGAAATTGACAAACAAAAAGAGACACATCTGTGCTTGATATTAAGAAGAACTTTATAGATTTACCATGCTTAAAAATTAAGACAATTTGAAAATCTAATTTCGGACAAAGTTAAAAACTAAAAGAGGCAATTCTTGTGCTTGAAATTTACTTTAAGGGAGCTTATAATATTGATTTCACTTAAGAGAAGAAAACGCAATGAATACGTGATGTGCTTAAATTTTAACAAATTTTAAAACTTTCAACAAGCGTATATTTACAAAACTAAATTTATACCTAAAGCTAAATTAAAAGAAAATGCAGAAAAGGATAGCAAAAATAGGAAACAAAGAAAGCATATCAATTGTTAGAACTTCTAGAAGAAGACAGCGTTTTAAATTTGTGTATCAAAGTCTCAGATCACACTCTGCACAGTCCATTTTCATTTGTTTCTTGTTAAGTGTGATCGAAAATGTTAAGGGAAAAATTTAACACAATTTATTCCAAAAGCTTTTACAATTCAATTTATGAACAAAATTCTTAAATTCATACACTGCGAAAACTTGATGCTCAAGAAAAAAATGTCATAATAAATAATTAATCAGTAATTGCAGAAAAAGACTGTTCCGTGGAGTCTCAAAACAAGGAGATAGGGAGATGATGAAGACGAATTCAAGGACTGGAGCAACGAGAGCCTAGATTTGGGGATGATAACAAGATAGTGGCACAAATACATATAGTACTTGGAAAAAAATAGTTAGAAAAAACATACAAGGAGTTATGAAAAATAATTATGAAACTTTAAAATGCTCAAAACATATTTGAAGTTGCATTGAATGAACAATGAAAATGCCAAATATCTTTACATTTATATTATATTCAAAATAATGATAGACTCAAATATACAATTGTTTGATAGCCCAATCCTCAAATCATCATTCATCCCCAAAGTCCATCCCAAACTCCTCATCAGTCAAGATTCTGGACTCTCCTACATAAGTGTGTTGCAGCTAATGAGATGCAGGGTGCTATGTACATTTACAAGCTTCTTTACCCTCCTAGACTTAAGTGGTAAGTTGGTTCCTCTTAGCAGAGTGGATGAAACTATCAAGTATAGAGCAGTTCCTCTCGGCAACAAAAGAACAAGAAACCTAGGACAATTGACAAATGGCTAGTGTGGTTGTCAACAAATTAGGCCCATGCATAGTCCACAATAGAATTGGATCCTCTTGTGAGATAGTTAAATTTCTTTATGCATCTTGGTCTCTTTTGAATATCACCTAAGAGGCAAACATTGTCTACTCAATACAAATGATGCTAGCCTATGTAGACTCACGCATCTTCTAAATGGCCTTCATTAACCCTGCGTTCGCATTTGCATTCTAGCTATGATGACCATAAATTGCAAATGCCTCTTGCAACTCGAGCATCCTTTACAGGAAAATGAAGTATGATGCATATCTAGTCTCTACACATTTCAATAACTCCTTAGAAAAGGTCCTAAAGAGTGCATATGAAGTGTGGTGGCTAATCCACACATCTCTAGCATCATTAACCACCACTCTGATCCGTAAAATTTTGCCCATGTCCTTGAGAGCAATGTTCATGGCATGCACACAACAAGGGGTCAACCAAATATGCATGTAGCTTACCTCAATCAACTTCCCTACATTTTCGCACACATATGTTGCATCCGCCACTACTTGCACCACATTCTCTGACTCAACCTCCTCAATAGCATTTCTATGGATTTCAAACTAAAAATCAACATCCTTGCAATGCCCTATACAATCAATAGCCCAAAGAAAGTAGGGGCCTTTTGTACATGTGACCATATTGTTGATGAGTGGACGATCCTTGATATCCATCCACCTATCCATAATTACGTTACATCCACAAGCGACCCAAGTAACTTTCATTTTCTCCGAGAGAATATTGATCTTGGAATAGTTCTTATTCAAGATTGTTGTCCTCAATATTGTTTTCCTTGGTGGCACATATGATGGTCCTACTATGATTATTTTTGCCACAACCTCCTTATAATAAAGAGAGTGAGCCACATGGAAAGGAATGCCAGTGGCAAAGAGGAATTTGCCCATGGGATCATCTACCTCATCTCTATTTTGCACATTGAATAACTTTGCCACAATGTATACAACATCACTACTACTTGTTCTTGGTTTCTCCTTAAGCTTTGTTGTGATTACCCCTAAACTAGATGAAAAAGTAGAAGTTGAATGAGTTGAAGCTCATGGATTTGGAGCAGTCCTAGAACTATTAGTAGGAACCCTCAATGGCAAAGCGATGAGTACAAGAATTTGGTCATTAGCATAACCCCACAATCTATTTATTTCAATTATTTTTTCAGGTGACAATGTCTTGCATACTCCTACACCTTTGCATGCAACATAAAGATGTGCATCAACTCTTATAATGCTAAATTGAAATCCAAGTTAACAAAGTGACATCTCCATATCCTAATGCCCCCATTGCCCCACATTTTGCTTGCAATCAAGCTACAAATTGTTTTTAAGTCTAGTTGCAAATTTCTTTAAAGGTGACTTTTTGTGAAAAGGGACCATTGCCAAAATCCTCTAATATTTTGGAAGGGCAACTAAAATGTGCACAACCAATAGAACTAGTTGTGTAATGTCCCCAACTAGGACTTTACTTGATTTACCCTAAAATTCCCAACTAGGGTTTGGATTGTGCCTGGAAATTGCGATTTGTAACATTCCCTACTAAGAGGTTGGCAATTCCTACTAATTAACATACATCACCATGCATTTAAATCAGATTAAATTAAGAAACAATTATTGATTCATAATACATACTTAAGCCCTATTGCCTTACTTCTCTCCTAATCATTAACCTTAAGAAGGATGGGGATTTACTTGTCCTTAGGGCACTTGGACACCAATCTACAAGTAGGCTCCCTCAAGGTTTATAAAACACAAATTCATACCTATCTCAGGACTTCTCCCTCAAGGTTTTGCGATACATGTCCTTACCCCATCTTGGGACTTTCCTCCTACACTGCTAGGTTTTACTCCATCTCTCCTTGACAAAACCAACCTATCCTCTTAATGGTATTAGCGAGTGATTTGCGAATAGGCTATATATATGTTAATATCTCATGTATTACCAATATATATACATATTTAAAATACAACATACATATATATAATTCTAATTCCATTATTATTATTAGTAGACATATATGATATATATATATATATATAGAGAGAGAGAGAGAGAGTAGATCATTAAGAATTCCTTATCCAAGCAAAATATCAAACATTATATTCTATAAATCAGTATGTAACCCATACATGCTTGCTAGCAATATGAATGATTCATTTCCTCTCTCCACCAGTCCTTGAAAGGTATCAAATCTCTCTCTCTCTCTCTCTCTCTCTCTCTCTCTCTCTCTCTCTCTCTCTCTCTCT
>MU226655.1:103430-145431 GCA_018584345.1 Thuja plicata | reverse complement strand
CAAATGCCAAGCTAGTCACAGTCTCAATGAAATAAACTATATATATATATATATATATATATATATATATATATAAAATAATATATGGTGCACAATAGCAGCAAGCATGCAATGACAACAATAACATCATACATATGTATATATATATGTATACATATATGCATATATATGTATGTATATATGTGTATATATGTATGTATATATGTATATATGTATATATATATGTATATATGTATATATATATATATATGTATGTATATATGTATATGTATGTATATATGTATATGTATATAACAAACAAAGCTCATAACAGGGTCATGTGGTGCTCAAACATTGAGCTCATAAACAATGCATGATACCCTAACTTGCAGCCCGCGAGCCATCAAGATATTTCCTCATGAAATGATCATAAACGGGGGTACCACATAGTGAATATTAACATCAAAACAAATGAAGAGAGATCAAACACTTCACACAATGCCTTGAAGGTAATAGAAACGATGCCCTAGCTCTCAAAGCTCGCAGGTCATCAAGCATTCCATATGCAAAGATGTAAACAATGTTATTATTAAACAATGAGCTCATAAACAATGCAACACAATATTTGCACCTTAGTAAACACATGTTAACACAATATGTTGTTAACAAAATATGTTAACACCATGTATGTTAGATTTTAAGATAAGTGGTCATAGAATTAGGTAGGTTTTCACTTCAATGAAAACATGAATTCTTCCCTTTATTTGTTAGAAGGTTGGTCAAACACATATTTCCTTGACTTCTCATTGGAAAATAGAAAATTTGAAACTTCTTGATTTTATGACCAAGAGCTTAACTCTAAAAGTCACTTTGAATCCTACTCCAAATAACACTATAGGAAGAATGGTTATTTAGATTCATGTTCAGTTGGAAATATAATTCTCAACTTGAACCTACATGATATAGTTATGTCGAGTCTTCTCTTACTTTGCATCTTCATTGATGCTTCTGATATCTAAAAGATTACTTCTCCAAACTTTACCTCAGCAATGTGCATACTATTTTTATATCATGGATTCAAGCAAGATGCTAATTTGTTGATATTGACTACATGGCAGAAAGGCCATCAACATTTCTCAGAAGTATGTTTAGAGGACTGGGATTCAATTGCATGCATATAACCATTTATCAAAGTGATCTACTTCCTGTCATGAAAAACATCAATGTCCTAAAAGAGGTATGTTTTATCTTGCAGCTTTCTGGTAGATTATTCAGATAAGGGTAATTGTGGCTATTACCACTACAAATTCATTTGAAGGAATCAAACTAGTAATATCAACTACCATACCTGCGAAGGCCTCTATACCATTCCTATATTTCCAGGCTTTATATTGAACATTTAAAACTGCAGGCATTATATTGAGCATTTTCATCTGGTAAAAAATAAAGCGAAGCTCATTATATTTTTTTTTAATAATATAGAATACCGTCGCAATTACGACGGACGCCAGAGAACGTCCGACACCAAAGCTATACATGCGACGGCCAGATGTTGGAAATTACCGACAGCTAGACATAGCATGTACAACATATCCGTCGCACACCCGTCGTAATTATAATAGTCTTAAAGTGTAACGACGACATGCTAAACAACGTAGCCAATGCTTATTGTGATGGTTATTACTGTCATAATAACGACACCAAAACTGCAACACCATCCTGTGTTGCTTGCCCGACGGGGTAGTGTCAGAATTGCGACACATAGCTATCGAAAAAAGGACTCAAATGTATTAGTGCTAGGTTGTAGAAAGCATGAGGAAGCGGAGAGAAATGGGAACTAGGATAGGTAAGGCAAGGTTAGGAGAGGCTATGATAGTGAGAAAATAAGAAATTAGAACTATGAGGTTTATCAATAGGAGGGTTGGTGTTGGTTAAAGTTCATTTCAATCTTATTCATCAAAGATTGACCAATAGAGAGAGAGAGAGAGAGAGAGAGAGAGAGAGACCTCTTGACTACTAATTATGGTTGAAAACCCATCCATTTTTCTTGAACAAATTGTGCCACATATTATGATGCATCATAAAACATCTTTTAATGGAGACTATAGATTCAAATCTAGTTTCTAGGTTGATGGGGTGCTTATTCCTCTTTATTGCATCTTATGGCATGTGTAAGTAATATGTTATTTTAGCTATTCGATTAAGAATTGGAATGGTGAATTAGAATTGTAGTGAAGGGGGGTTTGAGCATCATGCCTCTCATTTGTTAGATCATAGTTTATGGTTTATCACTCATAATTTCATTTTTTTAATTCTATATTGGATGCTAGAGATGGAGGTTTCATGGTGTCTTTTTAGGTATTATCATGCTACCAAAAACATCTAGACATAGTCAGTGAGACATGAGGGTTTTAAATGAAAGGGTTTTTCCAAGATAATCGGGTTATAATGAATGCTTCTTTGTAATATTTCTTTGCTTAGTTTTTTTTATTATATTATATTTGCATTCTACTCTTATACAATAGTGGGTGGACATTACATTCAAGTATTCCCAAGACTAACATCAATTTCATCAAGTGATCTTCCTCTTCTCTAATAAAATCAAGATCCAAATAAACTATCATAGTCTGTCTTTGAAATAACTTCAACATCTATGCATGCTAGTTTGATGAGTTATGTGCTCAATATATTTGTTAGTCGAAAATGACATAACAAGAGACTCGCACAACCCCATCTTTACACAAAATATAATTTATATTATATGGAATTGGTTAATAAACTCACGTTTTAAACCAATCTTTGTGAAGTTTTTGGCTCCATAGAGACGATCCATTAAGTTTTTGGCTCCATAGAGACGATCCATTAAATCATCCATTCATGATAATAGTGTTACCCATTTTTATTTTCCAGCTCAATCAAGTGGAGCTGGTTATGTTTTACAAATAGCAGAAGAAGGGTACATGCCTGATATCGTTAAGTGTTCTTTCAAAAAGAGATACTATCTAGTAAAGAGCAAATATGAAGAACAAAAAAAGTACAACTGTGTTATGAACATTAAAAAAATGATATAGCTTCGCATTAAAAAAAATAAATTCATATATTCAAACATATGATATCCCACACAAGTCGTGGGATTGACTGGTTAAAAGATATATACAGAACAATTATACATTTGAAAATGAATAATGGAAAGAACATATGAAAGGGAGAGCAATCCATTATTGCCTAGAAGTTGGAGTGATGAATCCCATTGTTGATGGCTACATCTCTTTCCTTTTGCCTCGCTGCGCCAAATATGCCTGCAAGAGATGATTTAAAATTTTGTTAGAGCTCCAGATGCTAATCAATTCATATGCAATCGTCAACAAGTGTATAATTATCTTGCATATGACATCAAACCAATCATCTCAGATGTCAACACACGAGAAAGGAAAATAAAACAAATTTAAACTTTATTTTTTTCATCTAACGAATTTGTTTAATGTGCAAGAATAGGTGTCATGTTTATTCACAACATGTGGGGTAAAATAGGCTCCCACAAGGGTTGAGCCTAGTATGTTGGTCAATAATGTTAGTACACAGTGTGGAAGCATCAAGTCAGCTACACTAGATAATGCAAGGTGACAAAAAGATCAATATCAAGGCAACATCAATGACAATGCTAAGGATACCCCCCATAATAGCATATTTATCAAACAAAGTAATAGTGAAAGGAGCATAGATATGACAGTGGGAGAAATAATCACCTTTAAAGAAATCATGACAAATGGCAGTGCTACAAGAAACAAAAAGAGTAGAGCTAGTTAAGCATTTGTCTTATAATTCATTGTAGAGTGAAGAACATTGTTATGCCATGGAAGGCAACCATGAATCAGATAGATAAACAAACATCAGATAATGGGTCATGGTAGTTTCAATAATGATGGCATAAACAATCAGGATATATCAATCATTATAGTCATAACATGATCGTCAATGTAACAAAGTTCAAAGGAATAAAGTGCACAAAGGCATACTCAAGAGCCCAAATGACATCATGAGCCAAAACAAGTCACAGGTAAAACATACAGAGACAGTTTCCAAGGTAGTGTCAAGTATACAAGATCAGTGAATAACATACAGTGATAGGCGCTAAGAGGTAGTGGTTTACAAATTTAAACGCAATGGTTTCATATGACAAAGACACTCAGAGAACAGTGGAAATACAGAGCTCAAAATAACATGCAAAGATTATGACACCTGTATAGATAGATGACATAAGATGATTTTCCATATTGCAAGGACAATAAAAGGAGAGTCTCGGAGCAATGAAAGGATTGTAAGAATTTACAGGCAGGTCCAATAAGAAAATAGAGCATTGAGTTCTAGAAATGATCACAGGCGGGAACGATCATATCCATAAGCATCACATGTACTTAGACAAAATGAACACACTGGAAAGTGAAACTACAACTCATATCAAGAGGAGCATAACAGTCATGAAACATAACAAATCATGTTTTAGTATTTATCCAGAGGATTCTTCAGTGAACAAAGAGATAAATATGATTGCTAAAATCTATTGAGTAGATATCAAATGTCCAAGACAAGAATTTAATAATTGTCAAGCATCAATACAGTCGAATGAAAAGACAGTTGATAGTTATTATGACAGTGATAAGTAGAACAGAAATATAAAAGTTTGGATCTCCAGCAATAGGACCCACAATGATAGCATCTTCGTCACCAGGGTCTCTGTTATGAAGCAACAACATAAGCAAAAATAAATATGATAACTGAGATCCTTATTAAATTGTAATAATAATGAGTCATTAACAGGGTGACATGATGTTCCAAACGATACAATGGTGGTTGCCACAATGATATAAGCATAGAGTTGTTATTCAAGGATGCTGCTATAACATGTCAGAGCGGTTAACAATATATCAAAACATTCCAAGGGTGCAGTGAAAAACATTAAATAGAGAAAGAATGATTATAGCAGTAAAATGGTGAATTTCTACAAGGAGATGAAGGCTTTTCTAGAGACAGAGGTCTGCAACAGAAGAGAGAGTTTTCTTAAGCATAAAATTCTGCTACAGGCAATGCAATGCAAGAAAATGATGTTGTTCAATACCATACATAGATTAATAACAAGAGAATGAACATATCTAAGAGTGCACATTCATGAAAGAGACATTGTCATAACAAGATAAACCATGAATAGATAAGAAAAAATAGTGCTTTTTGGATACAACCTCAGAGTATTTTATTATAATTAATGTATAGGACAATGATGGTATGGAGACCTGACAAGAATTTGGATCAATAATGTTACAGTTGGAGAATTAAGTCATTCTTCTTTAGGGCTTTATAGAGGTCTACAGATTCTAAAAGGAAATGCCATTATAGCTCATGGATATGGCGGATCTTGTTTAATTTTTGAAAAAAAATGTTGCTCTTTAAATTGAAGATTG
Source organism: Thuja plicata (assembly GCA_018584345.1). NCBI lineage: Eukaryota > Viridiplantae > Streptophyta > Pinopsida > Cupressales > Cupressaceae > Thuja > Thuja plicata. The sequence continues at coordinate 139,996 of MU226655.1, read as the reverse complement.
ACGACCTCAGCTAGTTCTACCAGGGCATTTTGCAGAAGTATTAGATCTGGGATGGGCATAATCTAAGCAGTTTATACTGTCATCCAGTCATGATCAGATAACTTGAATTTTTTCTCCTTGGGAAAGGCATAAGGACAAAAAGCTAGAAATATCATGGCATAAAATTGCCCATCCACAATTCCATGGTCATGATATAAATTGTATGGCTATTATAAAAGGAGAAGGAAACAATCATTACGTTAGTGGAGCGGATGAAAAAGTTGGAAGGGTCTTTGAGACTCCACTGTCATTTCTACAGATTTTGTAGCACGCTGCCTTGGGACATTGGGGAAAGTAAGATGTCAACAATGAAGACATCCAAATTTTGGGTGCAAATATGCCTGCACTTGGGTTGTCCCAAAAGCCTATCTATGTTCAAGCAAGTACCACAAGGGCTTTAGTTGCATCTTCTTAGGATTTTTCAAATGGAATGGAAACTATTATATAAGTTATTCCTATGATGTTAACATAGCCTCATTTTGAAGAGAACTTGGCCTGAATCTCGCAATATGGTCATGGTAATGATTTATTTTGTTAATGATATAGGGCACGGAGGGGGGGAGGGGGGAGGGGCCGAATTAGTGCAACCACAAATCTACAAAATCTTTTCATCAACTTCCAAAGTAACCAACACGCAAAACTAAATATAACAAAACATGCATCCACAAAATCAACACAAAGACACCGAATTTTTTGCATGGAAACCCTTGTTAGAGGGAAAAACCACGATGGGAATTACCACCCAAAAATCTCACTAGTGCACAAAATACGGTCAGCCATGTTAAGTGAATTACAACACCCTATTAAGGGTATACCTGGTTAAGAGTATCTAAAGCCCGGTTAGGAGCTATTACAAAGTCCTATTAGGAACTACCCTGTTAAGGGATTTAAAACTCCTTCTGAGAGTCACCTAGTTAGAGGATTTAAACTTCAGACCTGTTAGGATCTTGCATACCCTGTTAGGAGTAACCTTGTTAGAGTATTTTGATCGCAAGCTTCTTAAAACTTACCTTGAGAATGAACTCAAATAAAGTGACCTGAATGTAGCACAGTCTACATGATAGATCCACTTCAGTACTGCTCAAATCGCTGCTCTGACCATACAAACTTTGCCTTCAGAAATTACAATCATCACAACATCAACAACAACCTTTTTCTGTTTAATTTAATATCTTATAAACATATTTAAGTCAATGGAATAACCCTAAAATGTGTTACCTGAGTCGGCCTCTAAAACTCCATCAAAATTCATACGTGATCATACCAACATAGGAAAATAAAATCCTCAAGGTCGGCCCTGAACAATACAATTTACAAATGAAACGATCGTTGACGAATAATTAACCACTGCCTCGATTTCATCACCTTGGCTTGACCAGTTGACTATTCTAGCCGATAACACTGATGTTTCATTCAAATCTTCATTTGTACGTTGAATCTACTTACACAATCATGGATGTAGGATAATATGACTCTGTAGATACTTCTTGACCGATCACACCATCTGAATAGTCCAGATGATCATTGCGCAACACATTTACCATGATTGACTATGTTATCACTGATTGACTGAATACTTAGAAAAATCCTTGTGTGATCACCTACATCACTGGTATAATGGATTCAATCTACCTAGAAGACTTGTTGCCAGCAATGACAACAATACAAAATTCATCACATGATCTAGGATATGATTATCTTCATCATATTGCAACATATTTTCCATGTGTCGCAATCATGAAGGGAAGAATATTTTAACAACTAATCTAATGGGAAAATCAAGACAATTATCATGGAGTAGAGATATGAAAGGAGCTTAAGGGTAGGTTGAAGAGGTTCTTGGTCACAAGAAGAGATAAGAGCAAAGATATCACGATGCAAGTGAAATAAAAATGTATAGTGCAAGGAAAATTCATGGACATGTCATGATCCAGAACCTGCATCTACTGTAGGGCTTCAATTAGGTGGAGCTCTAAAATAGAGACACGAGCTTAAAGTATGTAGAGTAAATAAGAAATATAGAAATTATGGTCTCCAACTACAGAGCTCAAGTCAAATGAAAATACACATAAATTACAAGAAAATCATTTATTTTTTGTACAAGGAGATCTCGAATATACCTACAAATAAGAAAAATTCTTTACAAAATCTAGATGAAATCTTTACAAAACTCCCATCCAATCCCTAGCATCATACTGTGGTGGCAGCCATAGAGCACAACAAAGTGAAAATATAATGAAATGAAAAAAATTAAATCAGTGTGATAGGGTTTTGTTTTCCCTAAGTCGCCGCCAGCCATAAGGCTTTTAGGCCTTTGTATTATTTTTCTCATTCTCCAACTAATATCCCTAAGTATACGTGTTTTAAGTGCCTTGGTGTGTTGTAATTTTTGTTTTAACGTAAAAATATTTAATAAAGTGACACATTTATAAATCGCTCTATTAAATATTAACCATGATGCAAAAATAATTAAGTGTCTTTAATTCTTAGTCAAAGGGATGAAACTGGAACTTTTTGAGTTTCAAGCATCTAAGGGAAGTTAAAAGGAGTTTGTAGACATAAGGAGGGTATTTAGGAGTATATTTTGACTCGGTTTGAGGAATATGGAGTTCTTTTAGGAGCCTTAATGGTTGAAAAAGTCATGAATTGACTATTTCCCTATCTTAGTGCCTTTTTAGAGTCTTTTAGGAGGCTAAAAAATAGGCCTTTCGGTTACATCCGACCATGGGGATTAAGGTCCTAGATTCTTATGCAACTACTTTTGGAAAAAAGCTTAAGTATTGAAAACTTCAGAATGGAAGTTAGTTCTTGCCATTCTCATTGTTGTATTGTAATAGTTTTAGGTTCTTTTAGCAGGAGGGTATTTTGTAACTCATTTTTCAAGCTTCATGTTTGCAACAATATTTTCTATTAATAAAATTTAGTTTGTTACCTTTGAGAGCTCTATTTCTTTGTGTGTGATTTCATGTTAGGTGTGTACTATGATTTTAATTGAATCCTCAAGTAGATGTCTTTCTTGCAGCAACTTAGGATAGAGAAAAGAAAGAATTCATCCATGCAGGTTACTTGTTGCATGGAGAGTGAAGTGAAATTCAGTTGTGAAAATATTAGTTTTTCATTCTTAAGATTGACAAAATTCAGAACCTTTAGGTAAAATTATGATGTATGGATCAATGTGATGCTCAAGTTGTGTAAAAACTTTTTGATTACTTAAGAGATTGTATGCCAAAACTTTCAGGGATATTTTTAAAATAGAAGTTTGGTGCACCAACCTTAGAGTTAGATTTTAGTTCCATGTTTCCTTCTAACCCTTTCCTCTACCGAAATTAGATTTAGGTGAAGTATCAATAAGAACCAACTTACTCTAGAGGTTAGCTTCTATTATCTGAGCCCACAATTAGGGAAGCTTTCCAATATTCACCAGTAGGCTGAGTTTGCTCAGCAAGGGTGCACTATTAAGGTGATAATAAATAAAATATTTTATTTTATTTTTGTCTTAGTAATGAATCATGATGTAGACACCCTAAATTGGTCAACCAAAGTCAAAGTGGTCAAATCAAATAAAAAACATGGATTCATTAACAAAGCCATTAATTAATTAAATTCAAGCCAAGAGGGATTAATTAAACTATGTAATTGATTTAATCAATTAGTTAGATAATTCAATTAAATAAATCAAATTCGACTCATCTATTTCCCCCAACATGGCTAATATAATTAATTGTTTGAATTAATTAATTCCTAAATGCTTTCAACAACCACTAAGGGAAAAGATTAATTAGCTAATGAGAAGAGAGGATTGGGAGCACATGGATCATTCCAAGGCTTTGATATCTTAGCCATTCATGTAGTCTTTGCTATCCTCACCACCCATTTTGTCATCTTGTCCCCTTATTTGAAACACAACTCAACCTCTCATCTAATCATGGTTAAGTCACTATACCCCTACCCTTGGGAAAAATCTATAAATAGAATGCATTTCTCAATGTAAATCACTGCTTTACATCCTCTTTCATTTGCGTCATCATTACAGCCAAATTTACATCCATGTTTAGAGTAATTTGAATTCAATAGCATAATTAGGATTCAATTCATCATATAGCATAATTGCACATTATTTTCACTCTCATTTTTTAATTTGTCACTTTAGGATTGCTCATTTATAGTTGAGAGCATTCATATTGTCCTTCTATTTAGAGAACCATGAGACGATTTCAAGGATTTCAAGTTTGATTGTTTAATTTGTACAGATATTTAGCACTAACTTGATATTCTTTGATTTTCATTTAGGTACTTTACATACAACAAATGGTGCCCACCGTGGGACAGATGCCTCAAACTAACAAAATTTTGTGAAATTTTGACCATTTTTATTGAATTTATGTTTCAGATTTGAGATTTGCAGGCATAGGAGCACATATACATAGATGTTTAGCGTGTAGGAAGAAAATGTTAGCGCGTGTATAATAAAGTTTGGCACGTATAGAGAAAATTTTGGCGCCTACAAGGATTCTTTCAGCATGTGCAATATTTCTTCTATCTCCTGTCTTACTTTCGTTCAGTGCTTGCGAATGAACTTTTTGACGCATGTCTTACATTCTTACATCGCGTATTAACTGTAATATTTATTTTAGCGCGTAGGAGATAAATAGTAGTGTGTCAATTTTAGCATGTACTATATAAATAACAGCACGTATAAAGTTTTTAATATCGTTTGCAACCTACAATTTAAAAATTTTAAATTCGGAGATATAGATTCAATTAAAATGTTTGCAGATTTTAGAAAATAAAAAGGTGAGGAAACTTGAGGTTCAAAGGCCAAATTATTACAAGGAAAAGGAGACAAAAAGGATTAACAAATACACAAAGAAAATTCAAAATGTAAGCGTTATTAATGACTTAGGTGATAATGATATCAAAGCATATAACCATTACATAGAAATGCTACATTTGTATCAAGCTTTCTATAATATTCCTATGATCAACTATAATGCTTCTCCTTTTTAGATCTTTTCACAAATTTAGTTTTGAAAACCCGTCAAATTTGTGCAAATACTTGTGATTTTCTTCACTTAGGATTGGATTGTGTTGGATTAATGTTTTTGAAAGGGGGTGTCTAGGAGCAGGAATGATCGCCGAGGTATGCATTAAAAAAGTAAACACATTCTCAAAAATGCGCATAAGTGTCAAAGAAGGTGAGTCTTAAAGCCTTTTGATTTCAAAGTCATTTTCTTAACTTGTGACATTTCAAAGTTGAAATCTAGCCTAAATAGAAGCCTATTATTGTTTGTCAAATAAAGCATTAGGCATATGCTCTCATCTTTTAAGATGATCAAAATGCCAAACATGCCGAATTTGACAATAGAAAGAAAGGTTAAGGAATGAGAAAACACTAAAATAAAGCCTCATTATTTGTGAATGAAAAGAATTAGGCCCATCCTCTCAAATTTTCAAGATGATCAAAATGACAAACATGCTCTAATTCCACAGATTAAAGGCTTGGGAAAGAATCATGTCAATTGTGTTTGGAATTGAAGAGTAATAGGGATATGCTCTCATCCTTCTTAGGGTGATCAATCTCCTAGACCTAATTTTTATTTCATTTCATTGCTTTCATGAACATGTTAATTAGATTGAGACTTAGAAGGCTTGCCTCCCAAGCGCTTTAACATAGCTAGTGAGAGGGACAACCTAAAGTGGAAACAGAGATAAAGCCATATTTTTTTGATCCACTATAAATAAATAACTTCTTGAAGTTAATGCTTCGAAGAGCAAACATATCTTATGTCTGGCTTCCTCTAGCGGTCTATATGACCTAAATAGAATTTACACTACCATAAGGCCTTGTAATGCATTCATAAGTTGCCTTTGAATGGAATCCTTGATTAAAACCTGTTTAAATTAGAAAGCCTACCTGTTCAAGCCATGTTGAACCAAATTGACCATAGGTAGATTGATTGGAGTGTTTTCTTGTGGAGACCTTGATAAAAAGATTTGAGAATATACACTTTTGTTTGTAGCTTTTAAAAGGTTAGAAAACATGTGTATTTGTGATTGCTATGTTTGATGATACACGATCTTGAAGAAAACAACATCCATTAAAAGATCCAAAGTTCATAAACATAATCATTCTTCTCAAAAGGATACTATTTCAATGAAGATCCAAAATTCCTTTTCATGTTGGTTTGGACAAGAGCCCATTACACTAAATTGCCTTTACAAGAAGACATAATTGTGCTTAGAGAAGAAATGCCTTATTTAGATGAGACTCCTCATTCTCCTTTTCAAAATTTTCAATAATATAATCAAGAGGAAGAATTAGAAGAATTCCCAATAGAAAGAAATTCATGGCATGAAGCTAATAAAATTAGAGAAATTAATAACGATCATAATGAAGAATTAACCAAACAAAAGGTTAATGAAGCTGCCCAAAACCCTATGTTTATAAAGATGATGGAAAAGATCTTAGAAAGAGACAAAGATAGATCTTTCCTCACCTTAGCTCAATTAGGGGTTAAACTTCCTCATGATTTTAAAACATCCAAATTAACATCACATGAGGAAGAAGATGCTCCTTTAAAAGCTATGAATCAACAAATCAAATCTTTTCAAGTGCAAATAGATAAAATGAAGAAAGTGACTGCCCCAAAACAAATTTCAATAGAAGTCATTTGCCCTTTCCCATTTGATAAGAACCTATTTATGAAACCTTTTCAACAAAACATGGTATTTCCCAAATATGACAATTATATGGGTACAATGGACCCACAAGACCACATAAGAGAATTTGACACCTTGAGTATGATATTTATCCATGAACCCACTTATTTAATGAGTTTGTTTCTTAGAATCCTGGGGGGTAGGAATGGAATGATTTTCAAAGTTACCTCTAAGTATAAATACTTTTGAGGAATTGATATCCAAATTTGTCAATCAGTATTCCTATAACATTGAATGGGAAATCACCATGATATACCTATACAATACTAAGAAAAGAACTAGAGAAGCCTTTTTGAGTTTTCTACAAATATGGGAAGAGCCTTTGCTAAATATCTACAAAGTGTGCATTAAAAAGAAAAGATGGATATATTTATAAACAACTTGAGCACAATAATGAACTACAAGTTACAACTGCAATGTCCACCAAGCTTTGAAAAACTGATAGAAAATGGAATCAGAATAGAAGATGCTTTACTAAGAAATGGGGAACTAAAGCTCTACAAGGATAATAAAGCTTTTTCAAATAATAACAATACCAATTTCAACAATAATTATTCAAACAATAAAAATAATGATAAACCAAAGTTTTGGTTGAAGAATACCAACAAGAATTTAGTCAATGGCGAAGTAGTTGAAGCTCACAATCTCAAACCAAAACCTTTCAATCTTTCAAGTGGTTTCACTACTCAAACCAATATGTCAACCAATTCACCAATAATCCTTTTAATAACAACAACTCTTTTAACAACAATCAAGTAAATACCAAGCCTAAACCCAACTTTATATCTCAATTTACTCCAGGACCAAGAAGAAAGTTTACCCCACTGGGAGAAACACTTGAGACAGCCCTAAGAACACTCATCGCCAACAAATTCATAACTTTACCAGAGGCAAGACCATATGAACCTCAAGTAAAGGCATCATGGTGGAGTAATTCTAATTATTGTGAATATCACTATTATAAATGGCATAAAACAAATAAATGTATGAAGTTAAAACATGTGGTACAATACCTCATCAATGAAGGTATTATTGAAGTTGATGGACCCAAGAATAATGAAGAGCACACAACATTCACGACTCCTTTCTTGAGTAATGAGAAGGGCGAATCTTCAAAAACCAATAAATACAACAAAAAGGGAGACCATGAAGTAAATTTTTCCCATACATATGATAATACAATCAATTATCTATTTGGATATGAGAACACCATCAATGTCATAGTGGTAAAAGACAAACAAAACAAAGATCCTGTCAATGTAATTACTCAGGGGCAAACATCAAAAGTCACTTTACCAGGAACTTCTAACATCATAACAAGACCTAATCTATTAGCATAACTAATGTTGAATATGTTGAGATGTTATGTGTTTGGTAAGATGCTCAGTTATGATGTTGATGTTGTCATTAATGTCAACTTAGTGTTTGATGGTGTTTTTATACTGATGTATGTTCAAGAGATTGATATTTGAGTTGTAGTATGTGTTATCTCTATGAATATTTTGTTGCCACTAGTTAAGGCAAAGTCATATGAGTCAGAAGAATCAATCAGTGAAAAGGAGAAAAACAAATATTTGACTAGTCGGTAATGTACACTGTGCAAGGCAGTGAAGTCGGTAAAGCACAAACACTACACCGAGAGCCTACAGTTACCGAACACTGAGCGCATATGAAGTACACTAAGTTGACAGTTATCGAGTACTAAAAGATCAAGTTAACCAAGCAAAGAGAAGTTACTTAATTGATTGTAAAGCGATAAGGATACATTTAATACATTGACACAACATTAATTGTGATTATATAATGCATGAAGATTAGTTTTTTGTATTATCAATGATTGAGATAATTTAAAAAGAAGATCTAAGAAGAAGATTAAGCGGTTAATGGAAGTTTGTTATTTCCAAGAAATACACCAAGTACCGAGGTAAAATTGACACAGTCACCGAGCAAAAAAGATGATCTAACAGTTAAAAAAATCACAACGCACCTAACGCACAATATTAAGAGGTAATAAATATTATATTTAAAGGATGGATTACATAGTAGAAGGAGAGAGACAGAGTAATAATATAGAGAAGGCTAATATTGTTAAAGGAGTTATATTGAAGAACAAATATCAGAGCAGAGGGCATCGAGCTGATATCTAGCTGCAACAGAGCAAATCCGTGTAGTGTTATAGTTTGTAATTGAGGTAACACAATATTTTAGAGCACATAGAGTCTGATCAACATTTGTTTTGATGCAATATAGCAAACATTGATAAGTTGTTAATACTATTGTATTGAGAGCTATAAATCCCAATATTGGGTAGATCTTAACTGATCTGATATTTATAAAACCTTTAACAGGGTACATCTCTAAGTGTAGAGATTGTAAAATCCTCTAACCAGGTAGACCTAACAAGTCTTTGTATACTCTTAATTGGGTAAGCTATCAAAATGGATAAATTGTGTAAGCTCTAACCGAGCACCCTTTATACTGTAGTTAGTGAAGGTTGTGCGTATCATCCCCACCGCAGTTTTTTCCTCTAACCAAGGATTTATGCATAAACAAAATCATGGAGTTATGAGTTCATTTAATTTAATGTTTTTGTTATGTTTTATGAGCATTATATTAGTTTCATTTCAAGTTATAGAATTAGGTAAACAACAAGCAATGGTATATGGTTATTGACAATTTCAGTTATAAATTTTTTTGTGATACTGATTCACCCCTCACTTCTCAGTCCCAACTTTCCATAGTCATTCCAACAATTGGTATCAAAGTCTTGAGTTATAAGGTTTGACCACCTAAGAGTTAACGATCTTAGTTGTGGAAAGTTTTAGGCAACTCAAAAGAATTGATGGTCTTGAATCTGAGTTGGAAAGTGCAATAGAGTTAATCATTGATCTGAAGAAGAAACTTGAGAAGTCTCTAAGGGTTAGATTAAAAATATACGATGAACAAAAGGTTACACAAGAACAAGTTGATACACTTGAAACAACATCTGAAGGTAGTTTTACTGATGAGTCTGAGTCAACTATAAAAGAACTACTAGAAAATAATGATACACTTACTGAGAAATTGGATCTAATGAATATAGATCTTGAAACCAACATGATAAGAATGATTGAATTGATTGAAGGAAAAAGGATTGTTGAAAATGAAAAGAAAATGGCAAAAGATGATGAAAGACAAGTTGAAATCAAGTTAATAGAAAAACATGATGAGATCATGAGAATGACACAAGTTCACTATGATATGACCGACCAACTTCTGAGTGAAAATCAAGGTAACACAAGGAAAGAATTTGAGAATCAATCACTGAAATATGAAATTGAAAGAATGGATTGAAGACTGAAAGCTGAGAAAGATGCAAATGCAATACTGAAAAGAAATGAAGAATCACTGAAATCTATGGATCAACAATTCAAGAATCAGAAGCAAAGGAATAAAAAAACCTGAATTGGATTCAAAGAGGACAACACTACCAAGAAAGGAGAATCATCAAATGCACAGAAAGATGAAAGTATTTTACCCCCACCGAAACAAAAGAAGCCAAGTTGCAATTATTGTGGGAAGCCTAGACATACTGATAATATCTACAGGAGCAGAAAAGGTAAATCACTGAGTACACCTAAGTTTGATGGTTATTATTTTAGATGCAATTATAGGATTTGAGAGATACAAATCCACAGAACCCGAATACAACCTGCATGCAAATAACCTGTTACAGGAGAGAAGCTGAAAGGAGGAAAAAGTAGAACTCAGAAAGAACTCAAAATGTGAGAGCGAAATTATAATCTGAATTAATGAAAAAATAATTACAAGGTTCAACCTATAAAGGTGAACAAAACCCTAAAGCCTAAAAAAGGTAGGTTGCACATTAATAATTAATAAAAGAATTAATTATTAATGCACCTAAGAGAAAGCTTAAGCACTAAAGAGTAATAAATTAACTAATTAAATCAATATGATTTAATTAATAAGCAAACTAATGATTACTCTAACACCCCCCTTAAGCTAAGCTCAGGGGAAAGCTAACCTAGCATAGCTATGAAAGTAGGAAATGGGTCCCGACAACAAGGCCTGGTCAGGTACCCAATACAAGGAAATCTCTATAAACCAGAGACAAAGGAGAAAACCCAGTGGGAAAACCCCTCTCCAAAAAGAGATAGAAAGATGCAGAAAATAAATGGCTCAGGAGACTCTCTCAAAACCATAAGTACAACCAACCCCCCCATGAGAGAGGGATGAGACACCAAGGCCCCCCAGAAAGATAGAACCCCTGTGGAAATGATCAAACCAATGGAACTCCAATGTGGAAGAAACCAAGGCACAGAACAACAAGGAAACCCCTAAATGAGAGGTGCAACTGGAAGGCCTAACTGATGCTCAAAGGAGAATTCATGAGACTCGTATAGTGGAATCTCCAATGAAGGTTGGCCAAAAGATGGGCTGAATCTGGCATCTGGGAGGAGATGAATATCCTTGGATATGCCCTCAATAATAGGAGTAGGTGGCTCAATGTAGGGAGAAACCATAACAGGTATTGCTGAAGAGGAATCATGCTAAACATATGCAAACTCAACAGGATGAGGAGGTGTGGGCCACAACACTGAGCTCAGGAACAACACATAAGTTTAGGTGACCCGACTTCTCCTTAATAGGCACTCATGAAGTAGGAGAGATATTTTCTGATAATGGCAATGGAGGACCAAACTAAGAGGAGTACAAGTGGGTAGAATGATCAACTGTCCCTATGGCAACAATATTTCCTATCGCACTATTGTTGATGTGCATAGAATCTGTAGTGAAATCAATTTTCTTCCATGTCCCACTATGAGTAATCTGATAAATAGAGAGAAGGTTCGAGGACAAGGATAGAACACATAGTACATCATGGAATGTACCATCATCAATGTCAATAGAACCCTTCCCACAAATAGTCATAACAATGTTATTCCCCATAAGAATGTGTGGGGTAGGTGAGGCCTCAAAAGATGAGAATAAACCTCGAGAAGATGCCATATGGTATGAAGCACCCGAATCTAGTAGCCATCTAGAAGAGGGAGAAATAATAGATGCACATAATGCATGAACCTTTCCGTTGTCTGACCCATCTGCCTGAGAAGATGATGAAGAAGACCAGTGAGAAGAGGAAGAAGGAATATCAATCTTGCTCTTGTGAAGAAGAGCTATCAAATTAGAAATCTGTTGGGCATATCCATCTACCTTCTTCTGAAAGCATTGAGACTCATCATGATTGGGCTTATTACAATAAGCACACTTCAGTTTTTCGGTCTTTGATTTCCCCTTATGTGGAGGAGGTGGGCCAGAGGAATGCTGAGAAGGAGAATCTTTCCAAAAATCTGTGGTTGGTGATACCTATTTTTGCATTAGTTTCTGTGAGAATGGATGAGCAATCAAAACATGGATCATAGAGCCAGAAGTATCATCCAACTATTGAAGCTTTGATTTCTCTCGATTCAACTGATCATAGAAGGTCGCAAAGGAAGGCATAATGTGCCTAGGACCAAAAGCATCCATAGTGGAATAGAAAGTGGAGGAGAATATCTGAAACTATCCCCAAAGCTTTGAGAGTATCAGGAAGATACACTCATTATCTTATTTGGTCTTCCCACATCCCTGTAAAAGTGAACGGAGAGCATTGAAATCCATCAAGAGTCTTCAATGGTGGAAAATCTGTCAAGAGATAATGATGTCAACTCTACATCAAGATGTAGTTCCCAGAACTCATTCACTGTGTCAAATAGTTGTGCAAACTTTCTCCAGATGGCCCAAGGAGTGTGCAAATTCTCCAAATGAAACAGGAGACTGTTAGAGATATTCAGTACAATTAAGCCCATGACTTCATCCATCTTGTTCCTGTGATGAAGAATCTCAAAAGGATGCTGAAAATTAGGTTGGTTCTCATCCGGACAGGACCATAAGCCTCGTGACATGAGCAATCTGGTCATGTGTGCTTTCTAGGTATGGTAGTTATGCGGCGTCAGTCGGGCAACTGAAGGGTCTGACATTGAGATAAATAAGATGAAAGGAGAAGGGTCTTTCTGAAGTAAAGGACAGAAAGGAAATTACACCCCCCACAATGTAGTATACTATCCCCCATACACCAAAAAATAACATAGAGAGCACAAAAAATGAGAAGAAAACCTAGACACCAGATGCAGAGAGAGAGAGAGGAAACTAAAGCCTCTAATTTGACACTGAAATTAGGTACTCAAATGCCAAAATTTGCATATGAAACCCACATGGTGGTCTCCATCTCGAAAAGAGATTTTCGGTGATATCTCATTTTCTAAAAAAAGATACCATATGCTTAAGTTACGGCCAAAAAACCAATAGCACCTCCGAAAACAAGCTCTCTGGAAAAAACTAGTCACTGGAAAAAAAATTGATGTTCAAATGACCATCTCACTTCCATGGGAAAAAAAATTGACAACTGTATGACCATCACGCTAAAAAAAATCCGACTGCCAGAAAAAAGTTAGTTGCCAGAAAAATGACGTCAGCAGTCAGAATGCTGACGTCACCGACTGCTGGTGGCTTGTAGATGGCGAAGCCGCACGTGAGTGACGCAACAGGGTGGAAACAACGTAGGGTTTGGGTGGTGGTGGTGTCGTGGTGGTGGTCAGGCGGCTCAGCAGCTACGACGGCACTACGGTGGTGTGCAGGCCGTGATCCGAGCGTGGGTGGCGCGTGAGGGCAACACGTGCTGCCTGCGCCAAAAAATAAGATTTTGGGAATTTTTTTTTAAATAAAAAAATTTGCCTCAAAAAATATGTCATACGGCCTAGGAGAGAGAAAAAAATTCCCAGAGGTCACTGTAGCAAAAAATGACAAACTTTATATGAAAAAGTAATCTTCGGGACTTCTGAGTGCAATGGTGAGGTCCGTTTGCGCTCAAAATGTACCAAAAATGTGCCTCTTTTAGATTGAAGAGAAAACCCCCAAAAAGCTATGATTTTCGCCCTTGAATCACTACTTCAAAAACACCAGACTAGGCAGCAGCAGTATGACTCTGACACCATGTAGGATTTGAGAGATACAAATCCACAGAACCCGAATACACCTACATGCAAATAATCTGTTATAGGAGAGAAACTGAAAGGAGGAAAAAGCATAACTCAAAATGTGAGAGAAAAATTATCTTCTGAATTAATGAAAAAATAATTACAAGGTTCAACCGATAAAGGTGAACAAAACTCTAAAGCCTTAAAAAGCTAGGTTGCACATTAACAATTAATACAAGAATTAATTATCAATGCACCTAAGAGAAAGCTTAAGCACTACAGAGTAATAAATTAACTAATTAAACCAATATGATTTAATTAATAAGCAAACTAATGATTACTCTAACAATAATAGGTATGGACATCAAGCATTTGAATGCAGAACTAATCTTGCTAACAATACAAGGAAACGTAAGTTTGATGGTTACTGCAAGAATTATAGTAAGTTTGGACACAAAGCTGAAGAGTGCAGAATAAAGAAGTGAACTGACAAATGGAAGCCTAACTAAGGGAATGCTAATACTAATAGAGTAGGCATTTCTATACCATGGACTATAATACAAGAATTTCATGTTTATAATGTGGAAGGTATGGACACATTGCTGCAAATTGCATATTGATGCATGAAAGAAACAATAGAAGAACATGGAGAAACCCTGGCATGACATGTTTTCATTGTCATAAGGTAGGACACCTTGCGAGGAATTGTAGATACTGAGGTGATGCACCAACCGAAGATGAATCTAAAGAGAAATCTCCTATTACTATTGATGAAATCTAAGAACAAATGAATAGAATCTGGAGGAGAAAGACTCAAGTTGAAGGGACATCATCCAAAAGCACAGATTGCACCATCTCTACCGAGTTGGTTGTACCGAGCTCCACCTAATTGGTGAGAGGTATAAAGGAACCGCATGCTTATAATAAATCCTAATTGAGTTCCTAGAATTAGAATTGAGATCCATATCAACATATTAAGATGCATTTGGATAAGTTGCGAAAGTTGTTTGGATGAATATTGTTATGTATGGTTTTTTTTTTAACTCGGTCAAGCAAAGTAACTATGCAGTCGGTATAAAGTTAAAAAGGGACTCGACAAAAGGATTTATTACACATTAATAGAGTCGTTAGAAACCCTAATCATGGAAAATTTATAAATATATCATTTTGCAAATCATTTGAACCTAACATTTTCAGAAGAGCATTAAGCACATTTGCAGAGTGACTGTCCTGTGTGAATTCAAGTGATTTCGAAGGTAATTATGAGTCTTTGCAAGACATTTGAGATACATTTATGAATTATCTCTAGTACAGCAAGTTGTGTTTGCAAATCAAGGTTATTGTCAAGCATGCCCTAGTTGATTTTTGCATACATTTCGAAGTGATCATGGCACCAAAGATGCAGACACTAGTTCTAGTGAAGAATGTTGAACTAGTGAATCTAAAATACAAGTTGGTGCCAAATGTAGCCACATAAACTGACATGATGGGAGAATTGTCTTCTATACCTACGTGAGTTCTATTAATAGAAGATGTTCGCACATTCATTCATTGTAAAATTGAAGATCTATGTGGAACTGAGATAGATTCTTCATTTAGAAAGCTATGCATGGATGGAAAGGTCAAAGATGAGCACACCCATCTTGAAACCAAAGGTTTGATTCATCCTATACATCTACCAAAGGTATTCAAGCCTGAGTGGGTTAGAATGGTACTCAACCAAGTACACGACCAGTTCATGTGGTTGGATGAGCTGATCAAAATCACTAAGGATGTGTTTCACATCATCACTAGATTCCCAATCAAAGATAGACTGAAGGCAATTAAGTAGATTGACAAGGGAAATCTCATCAAGCTCACTAAAGCACAATGGGATTGCAGAGGAATGAGGATATCAACTATGACAGATCTTGAGCTAAGGTTTGCATGTAACATCATATCTTACCGAGTGTTCCAATCCTCCCGAGTGGACAGTGTTCCATGTGGAGTAGTTGATCTAGCGTACAAGATTGTAAAGAAAGGTTTACAGATAGACCTCTGCGAAGTATTGCTAAAGCAGTTGGAAGACAACATGAACACTATCAAGAAAGAAAAGGCCAACACTTTAAAATTTGGTTCACTGTTGGTATGTATCTTCTTCTATTATCAGAATTCATTTCCCTCCATTGGAGATGTAGTTTGGAAGACTGATAGGCTATTTATATATCAGATACATAAGTTTATAGACATCTTAGGAGATAATTTTGATGCAATCATGTCTGATTATTTTCTGAAGTTCCAAGCTAGAATGCACAAAAGGTATATGATACCACCTCAACTAGTTGCAAAGTATCAGGACAACTAATGTTTTGAAGTTGATACAAATGTTTGTATAGTCAAATTTGTTGAACCAAGAGTTGAATGGATTCAATCGATGGGTTATGAAATAAACATTGATATAGGTTCTAAACATATTGAAGCCCTGTTAGAAAAACTAATTGACCCCAAAGAAAATATATATGGGACTTATGAATAAGTCAAAGATAAAATCAAACAAGGTATTTTAGTACCTAGGTCAATTAAGAAGGAAAGTAAGATGATAAATATTTTATCAAAGACCCTTGGAGTTGATGATACTGTGGATACTGATAGTGCACAAGCACTTGTAGTAGTTGAGAAACATAATGTACAATTACCCTCACCGAGAAAAAGAGGTGTTACAAGGAATACCAAATCATTAGTATAACCAACATAGAAGAAGGCTACCAAAGTGATACAACCGAAAGGTAAAACCTATGAGAGGACAAGAGACAAGAAGCAACCTACGAGAAAAAGAAGAAGAATTTTACTTGGAAAATATAGTGAGACTGAATCTGAAGAGCCAAATAAATATTTTCCAATGGCTCAGCTCTCACGAGCCCTACAAAGTCTTGATGATTTTTTGGAAGGATTAAAATAATAAGGAGGATTCAGAGGTTTTATACAATTGAAGTATTTAAAGAGAAATGAAGAAGACAAGAAAAAGATAGAAGATGGAGTTGTAGTGACATTAAGGAGATATAGAGTGACACCGATTGAGCTTGTAGATATGCTACCAGATGAACTCTACAACAAAATTGATGCACATTGGAAGTATGCAATTAATGTTGAGAAGGAGATGAGAGAAAGATCTCTTGTGCATACTATTGTTGACCTCACACCATCTAAGATTGAAGATGCATTGAAGAAACATTCAAAGAATTTTTTGGTAAAAGGAAGAGCCCTGAGGATAATGAATGGAGACCTACAATCAATAGAAAAGGATACTACTAAGAAGTAGAAAGAAATGTATCACGTAGATGACACAAAGCAACAAGAAACTGAGCAGAATCAAGGTGATACAATCACTGATCAGGTAAAGAACAACACATGCCAATTAGATCCAATTGATCTAACTATTGATAATGCATAAGTAATTATTGAAGATGCATTGTAGGAAATTGATCATGCAAAGGAATTGTCAAAGGATGAATATGTAATGGATATGCAAGTACTAGACACCGAGTATATTGATGTAGATGTTGCACCATTGCAAAGTATTGATCAAGTATATTGGTACAAGTCCAAAGTTATTCTACTATGCAGATTGGTACTACTAAAGTTGCACAAGATATGGAAACTGAGCCACCAGTCTACACAGGAAATGCAAATGTTAATAAGCTAGAGGCTATCGAGACTGAACATAAGAAGGATACCGAGTTGGAAGCTCCAACCAACACTGACAAAAATAACTAGAATACACCACTGACTGAAACATCCAATGTTCAGAATTATCAAAAGCCAAAAGATACAAAAAAATAAATGTTGTAGGAATCAAATCTAAAAGGCAAGGATGTAGAGAAAGTAGAAACAAAACAACAAGAAAAAGTTAAAGCAGAGGAAATCATAGCCAGTCACTATACCGAGTCACCAGATGCAACAGTGGCATCACGTTCTAAACGCTCTACTGGAGAGAGTAGGCTAATTGAGAAGAAGAAGAGTAAGAAGAGAAAATATGTGATATATTTGAGTAATCCAATCATCATACCACCTGGAGATCCCAATATGATGAAGCCAAATGAATTTTACATTTAAGCAAAACTTGTAGCTCAAAAGATTGAGCAGGACAAACTATTGGCGAAGAAGAAAAAGGTTGATATATTGTGTTAGTTAACAGATTTATCCCCAAAAATAGTCAAAGATGATCAATAAAATAAACCTCTACAGCCCTATGGGAAAAATCAATCAATTAACAGTTGGGATTCGCCTTAATGGTCAAGTCCCTCTGCATACATGTGAAGCTCCTCTTCAATAGTTTTTAATTATGCTTTTCATGAATCAACGAAGAAAATTTCATACATAATAATTTTTACCCTAATGTATCAAAGGTTCAATCATCATATTTAAAATGAAATACGAATCAGATAAAAATTGTTGTAATGAAGAGCTAAGATGCAGTCAAAAGACTGACATCCACAACTAATCGAATATGAAAATACAGATACTCTAAATCCACTTCACAATTTGAACCAAAATACAATAATATATCATGATAACAAATGAAATTCTAACATAAATTGCATTCATATACTCAAATGGACACACCAAAGCTGTGATATATATATATATATATATATATATATATATTGAATTTCAACCAAAAGATCAAAATATCTTCAAATTGTAAAATCTTTTAAGTATCTGGAAACATTAAGAACTTACTAAAATTAAGATTACAAAATTGGCCGACCCTTTTTCTTGGTCATAATAATCCATATATACCATGAGAAATAAACTATTTTTGGAAGTTTTGAAACTAACTCCACTAAGGAGTAAAAAGTGAAAGATCAGAGTTCAAAAGGAAAATTAAGTAACGAAATAAAACAACTCAAAGATCAATCCTACCCGATTATCCCACAAGACATCTAGGTCTATGATGTTGTTGTGACTGATGAAGACTAGGCATGCAATTTCCTCCACTCCAGATGTTCAGCTAAAAACCTAACCACAAGCTGATGGTTGGGGACGTCAATGTGTGCAATTCTTTTCTTTCATACTTTATTTTCTCTGCGGACCAATGCGACTTTATCTTTGTGTGACTACAAATGATCTTGACACACAATCAACATGGATTCCATTTCGGCAACATAGGAGAATTCATTGGGCGTAACCTTTTTTATTTCTTTAACCACACTAACTCTGTCCTTAAAATCTTGTTTCGTTTCTTTCGGCTTCTGTAAAGTTTTACCATCCTCCTTGAACAACTGCACTTTGATGAATCTGAGGTCATTATTCATTATGCCTATTGAGGCAGTGAGTTATTTCATCATTTTAGCAGTTTCCTGATACCCTATTTTATAACAGAGTTCCTCCAGTCCAAATGATCTTGTGAAACAAAAAGGATTTCATCATCGAATCTTGCAATTGGCCTCTCAGACAGGAATTTGATTATACCATATTTCTTGACCTCTATCATTTGGGCCATCACTGCCATCCATTGATTCTTTTCTTTATCCCATTTGGTCACCTCTACATTTAGACTATCTTTAGCAACAATAACATCTTCATAGGTTTGACTGAGATCATCTATGTATTTGCTTCAACAATCAATCATTGAATCTAACCAACATGAATATGCTTAAGCAATTGACTTGTTATATATAATCTGTTCCTTCCTCTGTTGATTATATGGAGATTTTAGATCAAAATCCAATGGGGTCTGTATTGTTAAGACATGATCTGGATGATGAATAGAATAAATGTATTAAGTCATCTGGGAGATTACTAATTTCATTTCCTGCTTGTCTTTCTCATCTTTCCAAGCTCTTGTTACAATTTTCTTTGTTGAGGATTCCAGATGTTTAACATCTTCTACACGATTTTCCACTCCCAGGTCAACCCTTTCAACCTTGAAATCATTAGTTTTTACCTCATCTAAATTCTTCTCATTATTAGGAATGGCAATTTCTGCAAACCAGCGTCCAATCTTATCATCTGTGTCTATCATTGCCTCAGTCTTGGGATTTTTAATATTTACCTCTTTGCCTAAACATCTGCTCACCATGTCATTATCAGGCAGAGAAATCGGTACAATACTCCTCTTTTTGCTGATAGAGGATCAGAGCCATGGTGGTGTATCTGATGAATCTTTAGCAGGAGGGGTTTGTAACACAACCAAATCAATAGATAGAGTGTCATTGGTGCCCTATTCTTTTATCATTTCTCCATCCCCTTCAATGTTGTCCAAATTCATCACGTCCAGAGTCTGATCTTCCATTGGGGTTTGTTCTTCCTCAACAAAGTCCAATTCTACAACTTCGTGGTTGATTGCAACCTTCTTTATCCTCTTGCTTATGGAACGTGTAGTCCTTGTTGGAGTGGAAGATTTTACTGCTGAGGAAGCCTTCTTTGTTAATTTGACCTCCAAATCAACTGTACCTACAATATCAAGTTCAACAAGAAAATTAGGAGAAGAGGTTTCATTTTTGGGAAACAAAATATCATGGGTTTGTACATGAGTTTCTGACTCAGGCATCTTTAACTTGCCCAATATTTAATCCCTTAACTATTTTTCTATTCTTCTTATCACATTAAATTTCATGTGTTGAATACTATCCTCCTCTTGTCTATTCCAATCTATTTCTACAAGGGGTTCACTCTGTACTCTGCTGCTGTATTGAGAATCCAACCATCTTCACACTCTTTAACACCTTTAATGCTCATAGGAAGTTTTATTCCTACAATTTGCCCCAAAGTGAGGTGGGACCATAATCTTCTTTGTACCTCAAATTCATCCTCACAATCTTCCCATTATTCCTCCAATTAAGCTATGTGAGTGAAGCCTTCTATCATGCCCAGGTAAGACCTAGCAAAACCCTTATTGTCAAATTTCAGTCGTGCAATATACGTTTTGAGCTTGAAGCTTTTAACCTCTGCTGCTAAATTGAGGGCATTTGAGATAGACTTACAATAGTAATGTCCTAATTCTATAGGAAAAGTAATTCCTGAAGGTTTCTCTCCTTTTAAGATTTTATCTATAATAGCCAATTGTCTACAAACCTCTATGAGTACCAAATGATCTAGTGCATATCTGGGCAACCTGAAGGGCTCACCCTTAAATCCGCCTACCCTAATGTAGGTAAACTTGGGAAATTAAATAAAGAAACTACCATAGGTTTGAATTAGTTGTATGGCTTCATTAGACAACCTTTTGTGTAACCTCCCACGTAATTCAAAAACCAGATGAACCAAAAATACATCATTCACTCTAGGAAATTTATCTGAACATCTCTTTAGTTGCAACATGGGATAGTAATCATAAATTTTAATTCCCGACGTCAAGGGTTCATGAGGTAACCCAGGCCTTTGTTTGGAACTGGATAGAATATAAAATAGGAAAGAAGACATGTAGAAACCTCTCATACCAAAAAATTTGGCTAACCCTTCAAGTAACTTCTCAGCAATGAGCTCACTCTAGTCTAGGAGTTTCTCTCCTTTCATTATCACTTGTGCATAAAAGAACATCTAGTCTTCACAGTGAAAAGTATGTTGATTTCCCTTAACCCTGTTTAACATAATAACTAAATCTTTTATCTCAGGGATAAGATGCTCATGGGTAAGGGGTTTTGGAAGATGAGAGCCACCTCTCTTAGTATCCAAAAACCATGCCTTTGCAATTATATTTCTATACTATGTCTTCTTCTCTGTGAAGATTGAATAAGTTGTACCAATAGTCCATGCTTCATATTCCTCCTTATCTGGAATTCCCATGGTAGACATTACCATTTTCCTATCAATTCTTACTAAAAATTCACCAGAATTAGTGCGAATGCACTTCTCATTCCACATAGTGATTCATACATTTCATAACCAGCTCCGGGCATGGGGTTATAGTCGGAAAAGCAACGACTTCAATTAAACCACTCTGTCTAGTTTTCTCTGCTATAGAACCTTTCCAGGGATTTCTCAATCTTCCAAGAACTTCCTCAATAGTCACATTTAGAAGGGCTGTGTCTTCTAACTCTGGAAGAGAACTAAATAGACTATATGAGGACTTCAACTTAGGCAACGATGACCTAATATACTTCATCTTATTTAACAAATAAAATTCCAGAACAAGAATACAAGGAATTCGAGAAGAAACTTGAAAACTTGCTATTCTTCAATAGACTGCTTAAGAAAGAAGTTCAGAGTTCGACGACTCACCAAAATTCATGGAAATGTAAGTGTTGCGAACTTGAAATTACCTCCTTCATTTCTCTGGCTCTATGATGATAAAAGAAATCAATTCTGAATGAGATAAAAGAAATATAACCTTCATTTATAAAGGCAAAAGATCTGCCTGGATTTGCAACACGCATAAAATTTCATTTCATTCGCGTGAACTAAATGTTGAAGTGACATTATTCTGACATCTCATTAATTAACTGTCATTTCACACCCTTTGAGTCTACAAAATAATGATTAACTCTCCCAGAAAAAGGTATGATTGATTAAAATCTGAAATGCTCCAGCTTATTCTTTATCTGTACCATCATTACCTTTATTTATTATGAAATCCACCATGGATCCGAAATGAAAATATTTAGATTTGAACTTTTGAAATGGAACTTTGAAAGTTCAAATTGAAAAATAAAGACTTGACCAAAGACACGACGACTTCTTAAATTGATAACAAAGACCCATCTTCCACTTGCACTTGTATAATTTGAACTTTGAAAGTTCAAATTAAAGTTCAAATTGAGGAAAACCACCTAAAGGAAGGCTATCCAGAACGAAGCCGTAACAATACCAAACACTCAAGCCAAATTTGAACATGGGAATTTGAACTTTTGAAAGTTTAAAACAAGTTCAAAAACTGAAACTTCATAACAAAGAGAAGAAACAAACATAAATAACATCGGCAAAAGAAATATAAAACTAGTGTAACATTGGCTCCAACTAGGACCTGGACCAATGAGGGACAAGGAATGAACTCTAGATTCTTTGGTTTCACAAAATTGGGCTACGGGGTCATAAGGCCAAACTTTGACACAACAAAAAGAAACTTTAACGCTAAGCACAACAAAACTTATATACAAGGGAAAAACAAAAGCTTCACATCTGATACAATTTTAGGTCTTTCCCATTATAGGGTAAGGGAAAGGGGGTTCTATCAAGATATTGCAGCTTAAATGAATTAGGCCCAAGGGCCTCACTAATAGCAAAGGGACCCTTCCATAGAGTTTCAAACTTACCGTGAGCACCTTTTGGTTCTCTACGCCTGTCCCAGAGCAACACTTGATCTTCTACCATGAATTTCCTTGGCCTAGATTTTCTATCAAAAATCTATTTTACTCTAGCTTGATGCTCTGTTATGTGATCAACAAGTCTTTCTCTTTCTTCACATATCCTGGTTAGGTACATGACTCTTTTTTCACTTGCACTTTGGAAATTACTGTCCTCAATCACCTTTTGTAGCTTAATCGTAGATAGTTCCAACGGGAGTGACAACTAAGCTTCAACTCCATACACCATCTCGAAAGGAGACATCCCTATTGCCCTTCTAGGAGAAGTCTTGTCTGCCCATAGTGCCTCATAAAGCCTTTCATGCCAATCTTTAGCATTCTCACTTACTAATTTCCTCATGATGTTGATCATATTTTGGTTACTTGATTATGCTTGGCCGTTACCTTGGGGGTAATAGTATGAGGAATGAGAGAGGATTATACTATGATCATAACAAAAAAAAATTAATTCCTATGTGGAGAAATTAGAGGCATTATCAGTCACTAATTTGTGTGGAGTGCCAAATCTTACTAGGATAAAATTCTTCACAAAATCACAAACCACTACTGAGGTAGTCTTCTTTACCATGACAACTTTGACCCATTTTGTAAAATAATCTGTGGCTGTCAAAATATGAGTATGACCTATAGATGAGGGAGGATTCAAAGGACCTATAAATTCAAGACCCCACTGATGAAATGGTTCTTCAATGATCACTGGCCTCAAAGGTAGGGCCGCTAATTGTGGTTTCCTAGTGAAGAACTTACACTTTTTACATTTTCAACCCATTGGTATGCATCCTTGAACATACCAAGCCAGTAATAATAGTTTCTCAAGATCTTAAAGGTAGTCCCTATAGAAGAGAACTGTCCTCTGCATGCTTCATTATGAAAATCTTTAAGCAGTTTCTCTTGCTATTCTTTATCCACACATCTAAGAAACATACCATCCAATCCTTTTTTTTGTAAAGGATGTCATCAATAATCACATCCTTGGTGGCTTTGAGTTTTAGATTTTTCTTCTCCTTTGGGCTCAAGTCCTTTGGACAGTCTCCATAAGTCAAGTAGTGTGCCGCATTAGAAAACCAAGGATCAATTAGACCAACCAACAACGTTAAGGGAAGCTTTTGTTTCTCATCTTCATTTTATGCTAACAACCTGCATTGTCCTTGTCCTCAAATCAATTTGGTGGGTGTGATATCTAAGTCAAATTCTTGAATCTTGGCTACCAAAGCAGCCCTGTTGTTGATACCAACCTCTTACTGTGTTAGAATACTCTTTACAACGGTTTTTGGAACAAAAACGTTGGAGTGAGAATGAAGTATTTAGTATCTAAACTATTTTACAGCCTTTACTACTGAAAAGGCATGTTTCTTCACCAGTGAATAATTTAGTTTATGTTTTTTTAACAGGATACTCATGAAGGAGATCAAAGTTTCTATCCCTAGCTCACTGTCTGCATTAGAATCCCTGATAAAGAATGATCAGAAGAATTACAATGAATAATAAAATCCTTCTTGAAGTCAGGATGGACCAGAGTTGGAGCTTTTGCAATTGCTTATTTAACTATTTCAAAAGCTGTTGTGGCCTCACTACTCCATCTGAGTGTATTTTTTTCACTCATTAAGTTCACGAGAGGCTTAATGGTTTTAGCAAAGTCTGGAAAAAATTTCCTTAGGAAATTAACCTGCCCCAAAAAAGGTTTTACTCTAGTTCTGTTGGATGGTAGAGCTAATTGTTGGATTGCCCTCACTTGTTCTGGATCTACCCTTATCCCCTCTTTAGATATGATGTGGCCCAATATTTTACCTTCGATCACAACAAAGACTTTTTTTTGGGTTTAGAGAAATTCCATGCTCCCGACACTTTTACAATATCCACTGTAAATCCTTGATATGCCTCTTCCTTCTCATCGAAAAGACTGTCAAATCATCTAGATATATGACAATGATTTTATTTATGAGATGATTAAAGGTAGCATTCATCACCTGTTGGAATGTAGCTCTGGCATTGATCAAGCCAAATGGTATATGCCTATAGGAAAACGTGACCCAAGGAGTCGTGAAGGCCATCTTATGCTGATCTTCTTCTGCTACACTAATCTGGATATACCCAGAAAAGCCATCCAATAGAGACATCATTTTTGATCCAGCCACAGTCTGAAGGATGTCATCCATTACTGGGAGAGAATAATTGTCTTTAAGACTTCCTTGGTTCAAATTATGAAATTCCACACATATATGTATCTCCCCATTTTTTTAACGTATTGGCACAATATTTGCTACCCAGGTCAAACAATGAATTGGATCAATAATGTAGGCTTGTAACATCTTATCTACTTCATTGAAAATGGAATCTACCACCTTGGGATTGTAATTCCCCAACTTCTGCTTGAAAGGACTCGTTCTTGGTTTGAGAGGAATGTGATGTTACACCTGTCCTTGATTAAAATCCTTCAGGTCTTTGCAAGACCAAGAAAAGACGTCCTTGTATTATTTTAATAACTAGACAAATTTCTATTTTTCTTCTGTTGTATAAAAAAATCCCAAATTAACCATTTTGGGGTCAAATTCTTCCCCAATGTTCATCTTCTTGTAGGCACGTGGCTCTAAAATTCTCGTGCACTTCTTGATTACCTGTGTAGCAATCTCGCCTATCAAACAACTTCATTAAAGTGACTAGTCCTTTTGGAATCCTGTTACCTTTCAACTAAATTACATCTTCTTCTAAACATCCCTCCTCACCAGGAAATAACTCATGACAATCAGATTCAGATCCTTCAAAGTATGTAGAAGAGAACATATCTAGACATTGCATAAAAATATTGACCTGTCTATCATCGCGAAAGACTTGCCACGATTCTGAGTTGTCTGAGACACTGGGCCGATGGACCAATTCAATTCTATATACATCATTATCAAAGTCAGGATGAGGTAGAAGGAGAGAAGCTGATCCATCCAAAGCATCAGCTCTATAATTAAATTCTCGGGGAATGACCTCAATAGAGAAGGCTTCAAAACCTTCTATTTCATCCCATACTCTCTTACGGTAGTGCTTAATTCTTTCATTTTTCACTGTGAAGATACTTTGTACCTATTTCACAATCAATTTTGCATCTCTAAAATCTTTCAACCTTTTAATTCCTCTCCTCTTTGCTTCTTCGATCCCAAGAAGAAAGGCTTCATATTCTGTCGTATTATTCGTATTGCTGAACTCCAACTTATAAGCGAAAGGGATTTTTTTATTTTATTTTATTCTAGAGATATTAGTACCACCCCTGCCCCAAAACTAGCATGAGAACAACTCCCATCAAACTCCATGGTCCATAAAGACTAGTCTTCCAATTGCACATCTTCAGCTATATCAGGTTCGGGAAGAATCGCATAATTGCCAAATTCAGATTCTTCGTATAAAATATGAGATCTTGAATCATCAGAGGGAAAACCAATGTATTTTGATTTTGGTTTGGGTTCAAGAATGAACTTTTCCTTACCTATTGAAATACTAGCCTACGACCAGTCCAGTTTAATCTCACCTCCAAGATCTTTACAAAAGGTGTGACTTAACAACATGCCATAACTAGTAGGTATATCAGTGACTAGGATTGTTAGTTTAAGCCTTTTTCGTAGGATGAGCTACTAGGACTACCTGAGCATCTTTTAGCTGACCTAACAAAGGTACTTGTTTTGAATCCATAGAATAACATCATCCAAAGGTTTTGGTTAAAGGCAAGTCCAGTGCTTTAGCTACAGAGGAGGGCATTATTTTATCTGAAGCCCCAGAATCAATAATGCAATTTTTGAGCTCGTGTCCATAAATAAACAAAAACACATAGAAAGGTTGCGGCTTCGTGAAAGTTTGAGAAGTTTTGGTTTAAATTTCCCTTTGAGTTTTTTGTTTAACAATTTCAAGTTGGCCTAATGGATTAGAAGTGGATGACTGATTGGATTGAACATTCATGAGATTATGAATTGATTTTGATGGTTCATTTCCTCTAACAAAATCCACTAGTTTATCAAGCCCCCTAGGATTTAATATTAAGTACTCAGCAGGATAAATTTGGATTTTAGAGGTCTTACAAAATTACAGAATATCAAAAGAAGGATCAACATCAAACCTTTTCAAAATTGGAACCTCCTAAGAGTTTAAAGTCTTGATCTTTGAGAAGCTTGAAGTTTGATTTCTAGGTTCACTTGCCTTGTTAATGGATGTTGGAGATGAAACTGTAGGGGAGGACCTATATCCTTTTTGATTCCTTATTAGCAATGAACATGAGGGCTCCTCCAAAGTTACCAAAATATTTGCACCTCTGTCTAAATCTGACTCATACTCAAGGTAGTATGTTTTGGAGTCTCCACGTAACTTTGAACCGGCCTCAACTTCATGAACTTCTAGGACAGTCTCTCTTTGAGTATTCATTTGAACATACCTTACCATTTCTAGATAGGTATTACCACCATCATCATTTGTTAGATGAAAAACACACATATTATCCTTCTCACTTGGGACACCTTCTATAGCCAATCTCTCCTGGGAAGATGGCAATGTCAACCGCCTTCCAGAAGTTCCAGCATATTGATTTTGGATCCTTCGAGGAATGTCCTGATAAGGTGTATTACTTTTTGGCAGTTGTTTCTTAAGGTCAATCATATCATTTACAAGTCTTTGGACCATGGGGTCTGATGAAGATGAAGATGCTTGTGCGTGAGGATTTTGGACTTCTTTTCTCCACTTCCTTGCAGTGATTAAATCATCCTCTAATTCAATTTCTTGTGTATGGGCCGCACCCAAATATGCTGGTCTACTTCTACGTAGATGAAATCCAAGATCAAGAGGCATTGAATTTATAAATAAACACTTCTGATTCTTTGGGGTAGGCCTTTTCATAGTAGGGATCTTATGTACCAATTTATTATATTTGGCCACATAATCACGCATTGGCTCATGTATCTCTTTTTTCATTTGTGTCAACTGAGCCAAAAGTGAGTGCTCATCCTCTGCACTCTTAAATCTATTTTCAAAAGTTGTCTTCATATCATCCCACCTTGTTATGGAGGCTACTGGAAGATGGTTGAACCATTCCGCAACACCTTCAGACAAAGTTTGCACAAATAGTCTCACAACCACATCTTCGTGTTGCACTGCCAGGACTCCACTAGCCACATTAAAGGTATTCAAATATTCCTCAACTGAGACCTTCCCATCTTCATTAAATCATGGAAATACATCTTTAGAACCTTTAGGGAAAGAATGATGTGATGGAAGGTTTAGAGGTCCCACAGTGGCACCCCAAGGATTATCAGCCATAATGTTTAAAACAGGGGGAAAATTTATATTCAAGGGTGTAGGTATTCCTGAAAGGACTAGAGCATGGAATGATGGCGAGGCTATAAATTTATGAGATGATTTAGTCTTATGTTTGGATGGCTAAGGTGGGGTTAAATTAAGGGTACTAGTAAGTTGTCTAAGGTCTTATTAATCTTGATCTACTAATCCCTGCTTTGCCTGAGACCTAGTAAAATGTTTCGAATCCAGAATTTAAGTCTTAAAGCCCTTGGGCTGCTCTATCCACAACTGCAGCTTCCTAAGCTATAGGAATTCCTCTTAACCATTTTCCTATTTCCTCTTCTTCCTCAATTACCAACCTGACTTGTTGATACTGTTGATTGTTGGTTGCTAGTTTTCAGGCTAAAGAGTTGAGATCAGTAATAATGTCTTCCTAAGTGTCTAGAAAATGAAAATTAGGCTGCAATACTAGAGGGATTTCTTCTTGTCCAGGTATCACATCAGCAGGTAACACCATGACTGCTCATTTATAAATAAAATTTAAAACTGACCCACTTAGTATCATTTCTCCTGTAGAGTCGCCAAAAATCTGTTAGTTAACAGATTTATCCCCAAAAATAATCAAAGATGATCAATAAAATAAACCTCTACAACCCTATGGGAAAAATCAATCAATTAACTGTTTGGATTCACCTTAATGGTCAAGTCCCTCTGCATACAGGTGCAAATCCTCTTCAATAGTTTTCAATTATGCTTTTCATGAATCAACGAAGAAAATTTTAGAGATAATACTTTTTACCCTAAAGTATTAAAGGTTCAATCATTAGATTTAAAATGAAATATGAATCAGATAAATTTTTTTATAATGAAGAGCTAAGATTCAGCCAAAAGACTAACATCCACAACTAATCTAATATGAAAATACAAATACTCTAAATCCACTTCACAATTTGAACCAAAATACAACAATATATCATGATAAAAAATGAAATTCCAATAGAAATTGCATTCATATACTTAGATGGACACACCAAAGATGTGATATATTTATATATTGAATTTCAACCAACATATCAAAATATCTTCAAATCGTAAAATATTTAAGTATCTGGCAACATTAAGAACTTACTAGAATTAAGATTACAAAATTGGCCAACCCTTTTTCTCGGTCATAATAAGCCACACATACCATGAGAAATAAACTATTTTTGGAGGTTTTGAAACTAACTCCACTAAGGAGTAAAAAGTGAAAGATCAAAGTTCAACAGGAAAATTAAGCAACATAATAAAACAACTAAAAGATCAATCCTTCCCGATTATCCCGCAGGGCATCTAGGTCTATGATGTTGTTGTGGCTGATGAAGACTGGGCCTGTAATTTTGTCCACTCCAGATGTTCAGCTAAAAACCTAACCACAAGCTGGTGGTTGGGGATGCCAATGTGCACAATTCTTTGCTTCCATACTTTATTTTCCCTGTGGACCAACGTGACTTTATCTTTGTACGACTACAAATGATCTTGGCACACAATTAGCATGGGTTCCATTTTGGCAACATAGGAGAATTGCTTGGGTGCAACCATTTTTATTTCTTTAACCACACTAATTCTGTCCTTGAAAGCATGGTTCATTTCTTCCGGCTTCTGTAAAGTTTTACCATCCTCCTTGAACAACCGCACTTTGATGAATCTGAGGTCATTATTCATTATGCCTAGTAAGGTAGTGAGTTCTTTCATCAGTTTAGTGAATTCCTCAAGACCCTGTTTTATAATAGAGTTCCTCCAGTCCAAATGATCTTGTGAAACAAAGAGTATTTCATCATTGAATCCTACAATTGGCCTCTTAGACAGGAATTTTATTATACCATATTTCTTGACCTCTGTCATTTGGGCCATCACTGCCATCCACTGATTCTTTTGTTTATCCCATTTGGTCACCTCTGCATTCAGACTATCTTTAGCAACAACAACATCTTCATAGGTTTGACTGAGATCATCTATGTTTTTGCTTCCATGATCAATCACTGAATCTAACTAGCAGGAATATGCTTCAACAATTAACTTGTTACGTAGAATTTGTTGATTATATGGAGATTTTAGATCAAAATC
This sequence comes from Thuja plicata, assembly GCA_018584345.1. Classification (NCBI taxonomy): domain Eukaryota; kingdom Viridiplantae; phylum Streptophyta; class Pinopsida; order Cupressales; family Cupressaceae; genus Thuja; species Thuja plicata. The sequence continues at coordinate 109,566 of MU226655.1, read as the reverse complement.
TAATGGGGTTTGTGTTGTTAAGACATGATCTGGATGATGAATAAAATAAATGTATTCAACCATCTGGGAGATTGCTAATTTCATTTTCTTCTTTTCTTTCTCATCTTTCCAGGCTCTTGTTACAATTTTATTTGTTAAGGATTCGACATGTTTAACATTTGTTGCATGAGTCGCCGCTCCTAGGTCAACCCTTTCAACCTTGAAATCATCAGTTGTTACCTCATCTAAATTCTTCTCATTCTTAGGAATGATAATTTCTACAAACCAGCATCCATTCTTGGCATCTGTGTCTATCATTGACCCAGTCTTAGGATTTTTAATCTTTACCTCTTTGCCTAAACATCTTCTCACCATGTCATTATCAGACAGAGAAATCAATACAATACTCCTCTTTTTGCTTATATAGGATCGGAGCCATGCTGGTGTATCTGCTAAATCTTTAGTAGGATGGGCTTGTAACATAGCTAAATCAACAGATAGAGTGTCATTGGTGCCCTGTTCTTTTCTCATTTCAACCTAAAGGTGGTGCCCAGGAATCATCAAATCCATGTATTTAGATAATATTGTTTATTTTTATAATTCTAATGATAGGGTGAACTTCATGGCCACATATACATTCCACACAAAGATTTCTCTCATTTTAAATTTTGTTGTATTAAGTAGTATGTGTTGCATGTGGTAATACACTAGGAATATACAAAATATATCCTTCTATTTCCATAACTTGTTCAAATTTAGTAATGTCATCTTGTATATTATATACACCATTTAAAGGTTCATATAACTGAGGAAGAAATTTTTAAGGGGTTCATCTTGTTTCCTACAAGTTGGAAAACTATAACACAATGGTCATCATAATGACTAGGTAGCCCCTAAGAGATTAGAAGAGTTGAGTATAGATTGGAATCCATAGTTGATTATCCAAATATCATGGGTAAAACCTCTACTACATAAATTTGATGAGATCATAATTTGTGCCACACATTGCAATTTTATAGTCTATTTCATATGCTTTCTTACAATCTTGCAAACATAAAATGGTTAGCATATCTGCTTCAACCCTCCAAACTAGTGTTCCAAGTATTATATTTTTTAAATCTCATTTTACCTTGTTTGTAAAGGATCTTAGAATTTGAATGTCCTAGCCATAAACCATCGGGTAACCTACATTGTCATCTTGTATCAATCTTAGAAAATCTGTTACATCTAATTTATCTATTGAGATAGGTGGATGGGAGACCATTCCTATAAATTTCTAGTTGGATATATCATTTGTACTTTTCTTCCATGTTACTCTAGTCAATAAGGAAATGATGTCATTGTCACTTTCCTTTCTTTTATTTTTTATTGTCAACATTTGATAACTCTCCAAATGATATTGTACGAAATGTTCAAATCAATAACCTGCATTTGTAAAATTATTTTCTTCACCATATCAATAAAGTATGTTGATAAATTGGAACAATTTTCTTCATAAGTAATCTAAAACATCTTTCCTATGAAAAAAATCTACGAAGATAATTTTGACCATTTATTGTTATGCTTATGACTTACATTCTACATTATTTTTTTCTGATTTTTCTCATGTATTTTAACCCATAGTTCTTGGAGAGAAAATAATGTAATAAAAATAAGATTATTTGATAGGAATACCGTATAGTTTCCATTGTCATTAAATACTAAAATTCTTATTGCCTCAAGAATGATTACCTAAAACTCATTCTCCTCCATATATAAGGAAAAATAAATGCCAATTAATATTAAAAATCTATTTTCATCCACAACATCTACTTTACCTTTGCACAAAGAATGGGAAACCTAACAAAGCATATAAAATTATTTTTTAATAGAACCATCTTTTTGAAGCTTTTCTTTGTAGCAAATGTTGTTGCCAAATCCAATAGTTTATAAGAACTTCTAAAGTATATATCTTTTGATTCCTTCTCATGACTACAAGGGAAAAGATAATTTATTTGACGTCAGCAATATTCACATTCATTTCATATGAATAGAGAGTCATTTCCAGAAGAATTTTTAAACTCCAGATTTATATTGTTCTTTTAATAACTTTTACCTTTTGTCACATGAGAATGTACTATACATGATAAATATTTTCTTTCCTAGCATTCTTCATGATAGGCCTACTTCATGAGATTTGGGCCATTTAGCCTATTTTATTCAATGATGCATGGACAAACATTGACATGATCCATACACTTATAAAAAATAATTGATCAAATAATAGTCCATTTTGTCATTCAATGACAAGGTTGTCTCAAAATGGGATAATAATAATAATTGTTATTGATAACTTGTCATATATAAAATATTTTCCCCACGACACTATGATTTGTTATTTTTTGACCATCTTGTTGAATGTTCCAAGCACTCCTTTGCAAATTGTACACTTTTTTATTCTTTTATGTGCTCCTTTTGGAAAGTTTCCTTCTACCCATGACTATTACACCTTCTATGTTTCACATTAACAATAGTTTCTTGATAAATATGGAGACCCTTTGTATAGTTTCCCATGTGATTATTTTCTTTATCACTTAATTTCCATTTTTACATTGTCTACTTATATTCTTTGGTGTCCCTTATGATTTTAAACTTTTAAACACATACTTTGGCTTTTTGAACCAAACATTAACTTCCAAGAAAAACACAGACCACTGGGGTTTCAATAGCTAACATTTTACAAGGTCTTTGAAGAAGTATGAACTCATTTTATATGTAATAAACCATGGATTTCATAGAGTTATATTGTGTTGTACATGATGTACATGAAATAAGGAAGGTTAATACACATCCAAGATCTAAATAGCTATTAATATTCTATATTTTTTTACCACATAGGTCTCTTCAAATATTTAGTCAAACCAACATTTAAAAGTATCCCCATGTGTACATGATAGTGGGATAAATCTGTAAGCTAATACACATGGATCCTATCAAGATGTGAGGAGAAAGGTGACAAAGTTCCAATGGGGGAAAAGTAAATAGATATTGAAGTCTCCACATTTCCCAATAAATAAGACATGTCTTTGGATTTGCTCTTGCAATATGGATGAAATATAATGAACTATTGGGATAAAGGAGAGGTGTGTACTGAGAGGGGAGGGGTGAATCAGTATCCTTAAATTTTTTTAATCAATTCTTTGTAACCACTGTTCTGTATGAACTGAATGAGTAGATTGCATACACCAAACATATAGTATCACTACTGAAATGTAAATGCATGTAAAGTAAACAATACACATACATAAAATTAAGTACTCATGACACTAGTATTTTGGTATCATAGAAAACCCCTGTTAGAAGGTAAAAACTATGGTGGGGATGAGACCCACAAAACTTCACTACTGCAGAAATAAAGTTAGCATGTTAAAGCTTTACAAAGAGTGATCATTTCTGATGATCTTACCCTGTTAGGAGTAACAATGAGATCGATTAGATCTACCTTTTGTGAGGATTTTTCAACACAAAGTATGTGTGCTCTCGGTTAAGAGATTTACAATAAGACAGTTAAGTCTACTCCGTTAAGAGATTTATGGATCTATTACAATTGTTAGAGAGTAACAAAAATTTGATCTGAAACATATACAATCTCAATATTGCTGATACAGATCCATTAAGTTCATACAAAAATTACATCACCTCAATGTGAATGATAATACCTTCTTCTCTATTCTACTTGGTAGCCTTGCCTTAGTTCTCAAAACTGATTTATGCAATGTAGTCTTTGTCCTTAAAATCCTTGTCTGATCTTTGATGTTTGTAGTATGGTGGCTACTTGATCATTTCTTGATCAACATACATTACAAAATTTTACATCTATACATTTATATATCAAATGATATGACCTAATTAGGGCTTAACAATTACATCCTTACCCTAAGATCAACGGTATACAAAATTTACCTTGATCATCTACACATAGGAGACATAAATAATTAATGTTGTAAATCTGTAATTAATGTCCTCGATCGTGTAAACCGTTATCTAGGTCAGCTAAAAATTTGTTACATACAATGACGTACCATAACAAACTTTTAGGTGGTCTCTGTTCCACTCGGTTATTGCTTTCTCTCGGTGGTCGATGTTATCTATGTATCTCAGTTATACTAGTGTTCGGTTATGCTGTGTAGCTCGGTGTTGTCTACTACTCAATATAGTCTATCTACTCGGTAATCACTGTGCTTGATTAACTCTGGGCATGATCAGTGCTCTCGGTTAACTTTGTACTTCAATGTTAATACTGATTGTCTTATTTGTGACTCTGTTACCGACTGTTCATTATGTCTACTTGATAACTAATGACAACTTCAATGTGCAATTAGAGTAACATTCTCCCCCTTTGGAATTAGTATCAAAAAATTATCACTGTACATAATTCTATACATAGTGACTCCCCCTTTATACATGCTCTCCCCCTTTTTATATACTCAATATATGTATATGAATATCTTGATTATAGTATCCCCCTTTACTACACACACACACACACACACACACACACACACATATATTTCCTCCTTTTTTGAAAATAATGACAAAAGGAGTATAACTTACAGTTTGTCAAAAATATTAGGATGGGCATTCTTGAGTGTTTCCAATAATTTCTCCCATTCCTCCTTTAAATGCTTGAGGCTGAGTAGCTCTAAATTTAGCTGAGCATGCATATCATATATGCTTTATGTCACTGACAATTCCGGGGTGGCAATAAGATTCTTTTCCAATGTCACATGTTTTTGCATCATAGCTAGATGCAGTAGTAACATTGCCTGAAGCTTGGTTACTTGTTCTTTGATTTGTTCCTCTTCTTTCTTCAATTTTTGTCTCAACCGCCAGTTTTGAAGTACCTTGTTGTAATGCATCTGTAATGCATGTTTCTTGGTTGACAGTCTTTGTGCACTATCCTTAAGATCTTGATCTATTTGCTTTAGCTTTTCACTAATCTCCGTAGTGAAGTGATCTAGTATACATAACTGTTGTAGAATTTTAATGACTTAAGATATAACAGTTTCTAAACCACTTACAAATTCAGATAGATATACCTTATGTATTGCCACTTCCTGGCTAATTTTCTTGGTAACTTTATATTGGATCTAATTTTCTTCTCTTTCTTCCAATTTCTGCTCGACATCAATGTCAGGATTGTCAATCGCCTCAGTGAGCAGTTCAAGTTGTTTGAGCATGGGGGATCGTTCATCAATGTTTACATCTAGTACAACTTTCATTAAAATATATTTTTCTTTTTTCTAGCACTTGTGCACTCTTTGCTTCTCATCTCAGCTTGTCATGTGCTTCTTTTCTAGTGCAAAGTTCACCATATTTATTCAATGTTTCTGGATCAAGTGTTCTTGGATCCCAGTCATGAATCTCTATGATTTCATCTAAAGTAACTGTGTCCTTGGTTCCTTTCTTCTTCTTCTTTCCATGAACACTAGATGAAGGAGATAGAGCTAATGTGAACTGAGCCTTTTGCTTAGTTTCTGGATTTTCTTGCTCGGTACTCAGTGTGATAACTTGGTGAGGTGCCTCGGTAGCTGACCTTGTGTTTGTAGTAGATGTATCTACTGTCTTGTTAGGAGTCTCTGTGTTAGCTTCACCTTTCTCTTCTGCATCATCAGTGGTATCTTTAGGTGCATCACCTTGTGTTGTTCCACCACTATGCTCGGTCTCTTTTCTGTGATCTTCACCCTTGTCTTCATTTATATCTGTTAGTTGTTCAGGTGGCTTCTGTAACACACCAAAATTGGCACCTAATATCCTAATCAATTTTGGTGCATTTTCTCATCCTTGAAGTCCTATTGTATTAGGCAAATTCTTCTCCTAATTGACTTTAATTGACTGAGTTTCAAATGCAGAAAACCCAAATTTGTATAAATTTGACATTACACTCAATTCCTAAATTCTCAAATGATTATTAGCTAAAACCCTTATGATTAATTGATTTAAATCTAAAGTCCTAAGTGTTTTTAATTAAATCAATTCCACCCCCTTTGGCTAATATACATAAAAGGAATTGAAAGGTTATTTAATTATTGAATGAATTATCCTCAAAAAGGGAATTCCATAATTCCATGTGAAAGGACACTTATGTGTTAATAATTCATTCTTTTATTTAAATAAT
>MU226655.1:63638-87063 GCA_018584345.1 Thuja plicata | reverse complement strand
ATTGGAGAATGAAGAGACGACTGTTTCTTTTCAAGAAACTCTTCATCCTCTTTCCATGGTTTTCTATAAATTGGACCTCTTTTTCTTCATTAGAGAGGACTTTTTTGGAGAGCATCAATACTATAGGTAATTCACTTTTGATTTCATGTTTTTAAGCTCATTTTCATAATTAGGATAATATTTCAATTGGAATCAATGATATATGCTTTTATTTGATATTCATTCTCATATCTAACATTTCAATTTGATGTTCTCAAGTTTGCATAGATTACAAGCTTTCAATTCTAGACTAAGAACATTTACTTTCCTTTGCTAGTTTAATTGCATCTTTACTTCCATAGAATAGCTGCAAATCATTCTTAGCTTAGTGCAAATTCAATTTCTTATAGACTAGTTGCAGACTTTTTCATAGAATAATGGCATTTCTCATTTTCTTGCATTCTTAAATCCTCCATGTTAGCAATGGTCAGGTTGTTGGCTCTCGTTTTGAGGGTAAAGTTCAACATCCACACCTAATTAGGAGGCAATAGGTCACTTCAATCGTATTTGCAGAGCAAACAATTCATGTTTGTCTTTGTGAATTAAGCGATTGTGTAAGGACTATGTTGTGTTTATGTTGAATTCAGAGGTCCACATTCAGCATACAACAACTTCCATTGTACTTCAGTCTCAATTTCAATTGCTTTGACCATAATAGGTAACTAGTGAGGTACATCTTCTTGGGTGACCTCTAATGTGTCTTTCTCATCAATAGTCTTGGTTGCTTTGATTGACTCATCTTCCTTGGCCTTATCATCTGGATCACCTTCAGTTACATAAGTTATTGTGATCTCCAGGTGACCTAAATTAGTCAAGAGTTTAGGAATACCGTCTAATACATCATAAATTGATGCATCATCAATTTTTATGGGTTCTATACTCAGTCCAGTAGATGCAACATCATTTACTTCCTCAGTATCCTGGATGTCCTTGGGTGGATTCAGCAGTTCGTTCCAAAGTTTGGTGCTCTCAATTTCTACTTCTTTCATATTTCCTTGCAAAATATTCAGTGTACTTGCCTTCTTGGTAAATTTATTGGCATACTTTCTCATTATATCATTTATTTCCTCAACTGTGCACTCATCTTTAATAAGTGCAAGAGCTGCTTCTCTCATCTGTTTCTCGGTTTGGAGTGCATATGACCATCTTGCTGATATTTTATCATATAATTCTGATGGAATAGAAGTAGAAAACTCAACTGGAACTTGTTTGAAGTTGATCATCATACCTATGATTTCTTCTTCGAGTTTAACCTTGTGTCTGATAGTCATATCAAAATATGACTGTATCTTTGGATGTCCCAACTGTCCGGTTGTCTTGATTGCCTCTACAATCTCATCAATAGTCTGTGATGTCTTGTTCTGTACAACCTTGAATTGATCTGGATTGTCGTTAGAATCATCCTTTTCATCTTTGTTCTCCTCTTTTGTCTCAGTGTAGTAGTACCCTTCTACTTCCTTGTTTGGTATGTAAACTCCGGTGAGGGTCTTGTTATTTTTGCTACACCTTTATTCAAATGTGGTGAAACCTTAGTTATCGATTGTGAGATGGTATTTGATGGAGATTCAATGTTTATGTTTTTTCTCCTTTTGGCCTTAGGTGCCTTAACTGGTGCTTCATCTGACTTGGTGTCATCAACATCATGTTCCAATTCTGCTTCTTGACCGACTGAGGTCTGCACCTTGGTTTCATCTTCAAATTTGTCCAATTCTTCATCTGTTATTGCAAGTTTTCTCTTCAAAGTTTTGACAATTTTGGTCTTTTTCCTACCCAGTTGTTACACTTGCAAAGTAATTTTTATTTGGGTCTTTGCTTCATCATAGGTGCCAAATCCTATGGCATGTTTGTCAACAAGCTCATTTAATAATTTCTCAATAGCCTCTGAAGCAACATCAATATCTAATTTATAGTCCATCGGAGGTAGCCATGCTGTTCTCGGATCTACTTCTTTGATTAAATTTGTATCTGTGTCTACTACAAAAAAATATCATCTTTGTATTGTTCAACTAATTATATCATAATTCTGTATCTCTTTTCCATCCTAGCTTTGAACTTAGCAAAATATTCATTCATAACAGGTTCAAAGTTCTTCCCTAGACGTGTAATCATCTCATTGATTTGTACTATAATTGCTCTGTTTGATTTCCAGTTTACTTTACTGATTGAGGGAAAGAAATTCTACATGCAGAAGAATATGCAAAGTAGTAATGAACCAAACTTACATGTATTTGACTTTGCTGATCTAATGGTTCTCATATTTTATTCTAGTTGCCTCTGCAATAGCTCAGAAAGATCAATTTGTAGACCTTTCTTAACAATTTTGTAGGCTATGTCAATAGCTCCATATGGTATATTGTTTGGTCTGCTAGACTAGAATATCTTATACCCAATGACATAAGCACCGAACCTCATTTCAGGATAACTGATGTAGTTAATCTTCAAACATCTACCATCCCACTTGGCTACTAATGTTAGCTTTTCTAACTCAGTTCTCGGTAGGTGCCTTAGGGCTTTGGTTTTGTAAGATATAGGATATCTTGTTACTGCGTGAATTACATCTCTAGTTATCTTCTTGGGCTCATCTAGCCAGAGCTTTCCATCATGTACTCTGCTTAGAATAATGCGGATCCATTCATAGTGAAAGACCTTTAAGAAATTTAGGGCATTGGTTAACCCTTTAACCTCTAAGTGTTTTTTTTTATCTTCCTTCAACTTCCCATCTGTGCATAATGATTGGTATGTGGCCATAAGCTCAAAGTATCTGATTTCACCTATTTTTTAGTGTATATAGGCACGTATGTATTTCACTAGAAAAAACCCTAGGTAGGATAGACAAAAATGCACCTTTATCATCTGGCTGTGCTACAACCTGTGGATGGATCTTGTAGTTTGGTTCCGTGTAGGTGGAGTTCTTCACCAAAACAACCTTTTTATCCTTATCCAATTTTTCTTTCATTGTTGAAAATGAAGATGACATGATATCTATTTTAGGGCTTCCGTAAAAGATACTTGAATAACTTGGTGAGGAAAGAATGTGTAGTGACTAACCTTTGTGTGCTTCAAAATGTTCTTAAATCTTTGAAGAATGCTCAAAAATTCTTTGCTGCAACTTAGTTCTCTTTTCTCTGTTTTGCTCTGTGATCACGTTTTGAACAAATGAGTTCATGACGACCAAACATATAGAAAAAAACTTAGGACAGGGAAATAAATGATCTTCACCAACCACTCAGTGAACAAACATTATGCTCAGTTAACATTGATGGTATTTCAGCTCGGTGAGTATACCATACACTCGGTTACCATAGTAACTCGGTTGTCTTATTCACATTTTCACTGACTGACAATTCTAACTTGATACATATTAACCAACTCAACTAGATCATAGTAATTAAAAATATAATACCATGGTGCATCTTTATTCATGCTCATTTGGAATTTGTGCAATGAATATAGGAACTGATGTAAGATATAGTATTGCAAAACATAATTCCATACCTGCTTGTATTGCTCAATTATAGACGGTGGAGCCACCTAATCCAATAGATGAGGTGTCACCGACTATTGTGCTTGGTCCTGCATTATTATTGGATGCTTTCCTCCACATTTTATTTATGATCCTTACAATTTCCTCAATTGTATTTCCATTCCCATAAGTGTTTATTCGGTCTACACAATCTCTGCTTAAGTGACAGACTCTGTGACAGTGAGAACATGCCATTTCAGAGTTTGACCAATTCCTAGACTTTGTTCGCCATTGTCTCATACAATTTTCTACTATATGTCCATATTTTACCAGATGTTTCACAACTACTCCAAGTGTTATAATCCCATGCATAAGGATTACCTTGTCTTCTCGGTTGAGTTACCGTTTCTTGTCCTTTAGGCTTCCAGATTTGCTTTGTGTTTTTCTGCATGCTTGTGATGTATGACCATGCATGTTGCAATTTATAGTATTTATCCATGTATGGTTTCTTCTATGGTTTTTTCAAGTTGGATCTATACTCATGTTCCTGATGTCCATGCTTATTACAGTTATAGCAAATACCATTAAATTTAGGAGGTTTTCTAGGAATACATTTTGCTTTATTTTTGCAAACATTTGACATGTGGTCTAGTTTTCCACAATGATGGAAAGAGGGATTCTTATGCTTTGGGCTTGAGTATAAATTCATTTTTTTATCTTGATTTGATGATTCTCCTTGCTCGGTATACCCTAATCTGGTATTGTTGTTCAGTATTCTTTGATAGTTCATAAATTCATCCATTCTCTTAGTGCTTTCTTCAGATCTCTTAATCACTTCATTATGTTGTAAAATCTTCACCTCATTTCTCATTTTTTCATTTTCTTCTTTTAGTACACCAATATCATCTATTCTTTTTCAAGTTCAGTATTCACTCAGTTAGCCTCATGATTCATAGCAACCACTTGATTGGTGATCTCAATGTAGTGTTCAGTAAGTCTCGATATCTCAGTTTCTTTCTCTTGTAACTTTTCAGTCATTTGTCTTTTTCCATCAAAAACCATGTTTCCATCTTGTTAAGATTTCTTTGCATCATTCAAGACTTCAACCATTCTAACCATTTGTGTGTCTTGACTGATCTGCAGTGCTTTCACTTGTTCAGTAAGTTGTTGATTGCTTTTAGATAGCTTTGATATGATTCCTTCAGATGCATCAGATATGCTACCAGATTCAGATCCAAATGTATCAAATGGATCATGAACCTCTTCTTCATGATAATCAATCTCACAATAGAAAAGTACCATGTCCTTTCTCTTAATCAATATCTCCTTGAGTTACTCTTTGGCTTCCTTGTATTGTTCGACATAGATCTGCAGCTGTAACTTCTATTTTCAATAGTTTTTTCAAGTGTATACCTTTCCATTGTAAGGTATTTTCTCTTCAGTGATTAAACCTTTAAAATAAGAGAACTAGCTCTGATACCAATTTTTGGGGATAATGGAGAGGTGTGTACTGAGAGGGGAGGGGTGAATCAGTACCCTTAAACTTTTAATCAATTCTTTGTAACCACTGTTCTGTTTTAACTGACTGAGTAGATTGCATACGCCAAACATATAGTATCACTACTGAAATGTAAATGCATGTAAAGTAAACAATACACATACATAAAATTAAGTATTCATGATGCTAGTATTTTGGTATCGTAGAAAACCCTTGCTAGAAGGTAAAAATTGTGGTGGGAATGAGACCCACAAAACTTCACTACTACAGAAATAAAGTTATCTTGTTAAAGCTTTACAAAGAGTGATCACTTCTGATGATATTACTTTGTTAGGAGTGATAATGAGATCGATTAGATCTACCTCGTGTGAGGATTTTGCAACACAAAGTATGTGTGCACTCGGTTACGAGATTTACAATAAGACGGTTAAGTCTACTCTATTAAGAGATTTAGGGATCTATTACAATTGTTAGAGAGAAACAAAAATTTGATATGAAACATATACAATCTCAATATTGCTGATACAGATCCATTAAGTTCATACAAAAAATATATCACCTCAATGTGAATGATAATACCTTCTACTTTGTTCTGCTTGGTAGCCTTGCCTTAGTTCTGAAAAATGATTTATGCAATGTACTCTTTGTCCTTAAAATCCTTGTCTGATCTCTGATGTCTGTAGTATGGTAGCTACTTGATCATTTCTTGATCAACATACATTACAAAATTTTACATCTATACATTTATATATCAAACGATATGACTTAATTAGGGCTTAACAATTACATCCTTACCGTAAGATCAACAATGTACAAAATTCACCTTGATCATCTACACATAGGAGACATAAATAATTAATGCTATAAATCCATAATTAATGTCCTCATCTATCGTGTAAACCGTTATCTAGGTTGGCTAAAAAGTTGTAACATAAAATGATGTGCCATAAAAAACTTTTAGGTGGTCTCTGTTCCACTCAGTTATTGTTGTCTCTCGGTGCTCAGTGTTATCTATGTATCTCGGTTATACTGGTGTTCGGTTATTATTGTGTAGCTCGGTGTTGTCTACTGCTCGGTATAGTTTGTCTACTCGGTAATCATTGTGCTCGGTTAATTCTGGGCACGATCAATGCTCTCGGTTAACTCTGTACTTTGATGATTATACCGACTGTCTTGTTTGTGACTCTGTTACCAATTGTTCATTATGTCTGCTTGATAACTAATGAAAACTTCAATGTGCAATTGGAGTAACATGAACTTGGTGGTGTTCCCATACCATGCATGAAGTTTCTAGTGCCTCCCATGGTTGCATTTTGTTTTGTATTATTTTGATTTGAGCTAGAATCTATTAATGTCTCATGACAATTCATATGATGTGATCATAGATTGTCATTATCAGATGCATCTAATTATAGTACATTATTTTGGTTTTACCAATATCATTGCCAACATAGATGATAGATTATACTTTTGCTTACCGTTTTAATCATATCCACATAATGATCTTACTGTGATGTGATATGATGCTTTATGATGATATTTGGTGTATCTTGTATTCAAGAACATTGATTATTGTATCATGATGTTATTACTGATTATTTGTGATATTACGCCTTATAATGTTGATGGATATCTTATTCAGGGTTTTTATTGATATATTTCAAATGTCATAAAATGATTATTTAAATGCTTTAAATGAATGAATTTATTTAATTATGATACATTTTGAGGATTAAATATGAACGGAATAATTTTTTAACATTCAAATACATACAAACAATTACACTGCTAAAGCCTCCTTTAATTAGTTTCATTTTGGATTATTTCATATATGTGCTTTAAATATTTATATTGTGAACAACTACAATTGATGTGCACGTGTTTTGGTGAATAGGTACTAGACATCAACTCCACTTGGCTCCACAGGTCTAAGATCATCTTTACCCCTACAATGGTTATAGGAGGTAGTCACATTGGCAGTTTGCATACTTAGCCAATATCGTTTTTGGATGGAATAATGTATTTGATTGCATTATTATCTTTTGGCTACTGTGCAGGCAAAAGCCTAGATTTCATTGCATATTGCAAAAGATCAGTAAATTATCTAGTTACTATTTAGGTGATCCGTAGTGATCATATTTATATTATATCTTATTATCTAATTATTGATATAATTAAATTTTGATTATAAATTGCCAGCAAATGTGCCTTTGGACGTAGTCCAAATATTTGAATTGATTTATTGTAATGTTGAGTCCTTAGGAATTTTAATTGGGCTTTAAGTGATTTTTTTTTATCAATTTATATAATTTGGGAAAATGTCTTTTCAAAAAGGTCTTTATATTATGAAGTTGAGTCATTTTCACTCACTTCTATTTCATTTTTGTGAATTTTCTCCAACTCTTTTGGGTGAAATTCAAATTCTACTTGTTGAAGGTGTCTCGGGTGTTCGATTTTTGTGGTTAGTAGCTCGTTGGAACTATGGAAGGATTGCTACAGTTTGTCAAGAGTTGCATCCACACACATCAAGTTTTGATTATTTTCTCTCGATTTTATTTTTTCTCTCAGTTTTGAGGTAGGGACTCTTATTTCTCACTTGTTTCTTCATATTTTTTGGTTGTTTCTTGTTTTGAAATTAGTTGTCGGATGTTTAATTATGCTTTCCCCACTTTATTTATGACATTTGATGTTTTGTTGGGCTTGTATGAATTGGTGTATTAAAAAATATAAATTTATCATCATTAGGCTACCTTTTTTCTTGTATAAAGTTGGAATTAAATTTATATCATTTTTTGTGATGTTGGCCTTATGGGAACCAATGGGTTTTTTCAAAATTGAGAGATGTCAAGTTTAACTTTTGGGTGTTTTTGTGAGGCCCTTGGTTTGCTTGACCTCTAGTTTTGATTTATTGCCATGTTAGTGTGTTTTGGATGTTGGCCTTGGTTTTTTGATGTGATTGTGCAGTTTCAATGCAAGAAGGGCATTCTAGTTAATTGATACTACGATCCAAACTTTCACTTTTATACCCAATTGGGGATTTTTACGCTTTGTTTATTATTGTTGGAAATTATGGCTTTTTTATGCATTTGGGCTTTGATAGTCATCCTCATGCTTTTAGTGAGATGTATGTCAAATTACATTATAATTAGTGCTCTTGGAAAAGTGGTAAATTGAGCAACTATGATATGTTCACCTTGTACGTATATGCTAAATTTCATGCCTAGAGTGTTTTAGAGTTGATAGTATTCTTGTTATTTCTTGGAATTTCTTGTTGATGATTTTGTCATCCATGTACTTGGTGTAGACTTAGTAGATGATTCTTTCTATCCATTTACCTTATGCAGACCAAGTGGACGAAGCTTGATATTCACATCCTCAATGTAGACTGAGTGGATGAATCTTTTTAATATTGTCTCCTTCATTGTGAATTCAAACCTTTAGATTAGGTGCTTTGAATAGGTATGGGGAGTATCTCCTCACGTGTGCTCGGACCTTCAAGTGGTCACATCAGATACATCTAGGAGTTCTTAAAAAAGTGAAAATATAGAAAATGAATGGTAATAAACATTAAAAAGAGTAACTTGGAATCCCTAGATGTTAGTATTAACTCATGCAGGTAGTAGAAACCACTGAATCCCTAGATGTCAGTATTAACCTATGTAGATAGTGGAAATTATTGAATCCTCAGATGTTATGATTGACCCATGAGGGTTGTAGATGGAACTTGGATCCTCAAGAATGTTTGGGATGTCTCACATAGGTGACTTGACTTGGTGAATTCTTAGATCTCATAATTGACTTGTGCAGGTATGTATACTGCATATGCTTAGTAATCTAGCATCTAGGTGTAATAGAAGTGAGTAGCACCATGGTGTATTATTATTGTGTTGTATTTTGTATTTTATTATGGATTCTCATCTCAATGTTGAGTCTATTCCATGTTGTTCATGATAATCTTCTTGTATTTATTGATTGGCGTGAGTGTGCACCTACATTCCCTTGTATGTTTGCTTCCTTGTTTGGGTTGTGTGACTACCTCCATAAGCATGGTGGGGTGGGCATGAGGTTTCCATATGGTCAGGTGGCATGACCAACCACTTTTGGGCACTAGCCTGTAAGTGATGGAAAGGATTGAGAGGTGTAGCGCATCATGGACTACTTATTTATCCTTTACTCTTTCCTTTTGTACTTATATGATCAGTTTGTACATCATATTACTGTAGCTGAGTTACATGATGTATATCAATGCAATCCAGTGTAATTGACCTTGATGTAATGTATCCATTAATCCTCAATGTGGAGACATTCATTATTAGGCTATACATTGGAGTCAACATTACAAATTTAGCAAATTTCCTCTTTTTAAGCATACTTGCACATATGTTTATTATTTATGTGTATTTACTCTCTATTTTTCTCATACATTTATTATTTTTGTGCATATGTTTAATTAAGTATGTGCATTAAATATAGTTTTATGTTCCCTTGGGTATGTATGCAAATGAGTTTTAGATTTGGTTTCCGTGTGTTCTTGTGAGAATTTTTATATATTTGATTCCTATTTTTTAGCAATGGATTGACCTACTTAAGCTCATATTTCAATTGGGTTTTAAAATGAACCTACTATTGTTTGTACTATGAATGGAATTAATATTCTCAATTTTTTATTGTGGATGATTATCCGGTCCCATCTCATAAGGTTCATGGGATATTTTTTGAGTTCTCACGAGGTGTCTTGTAGAACATGAATGTTTATTCTATGATTTTGTTTGGGGTTGTCTTGGAATCCTTGGAAGTGCTTGTACGACTTCCACTCGTGAATGATCGCACAACTATCATTATATGTTTCCTTATATAAGAATATGCAATATTCTCATGATGATGCACTTATGTTATGATGGTTATCTTAATTTTTTTTTAAAGTAGTACATGTTGACTCTTCAATTCAAGGGTTCCTTGGCAGGGCATTACAAACGTTCTTCAATGCAAACAACAAATCAAACCAAACTCCTTAATGTAATGTAGTTGAGAACTTTCAACACATGATACAAAATTATTTTTTCTTCCTCTTGCCATTGACACAATAAAAAATAACATTTAATATTTTTACTTTTAAGGCCTTGGTGCCTAGGATCCTTATTTACATATGATGGGTAACTCTTCACTTATGCTTTTAAATCATAAATTGAGACTTTTAAAACTTAGAGAATGACAAGATGACCTTATTTTGACTAATTAAATGAAATTAAAACAAAAAACAATAACGTTATGTATGGCCTCAACCCACTAAGTAAAATAATTCAAAGCAATAAGAATGTATTTCAATCCATTACTTTATTTCTTAGTTATTTATACAATAAAATTAGTATGTCATGTTGGTATTGTGATGGATTTGGAGGTTCAGTCATAAGGACTCACCTATTTGGTTGTCATTGA
This sequence comes from Thuja plicata, assembly GCA_018584345.1. Lineage (NCBI taxonomy): Eukaryota > Viridiplantae > Streptophyta > Pinopsida > Cupressales > Cupressaceae > Thuja > Thuja plicata. The sequence goes on along the minus strand of MU226655.1, from coordinate 76,627 downwards.
TGGAAACTAAGTCAGAAAAGTCATGAAATAAAACACGTGATGTAAGGACACAATCGGTAAGAAGGTAATGCGGAAAATTGGCTAAGTCCAGAAGATCGGTAGACAGTGAGAACATCACTTGGTTGTGATCATGGTAGAAGTGGAATTATGAGGAGCGGTCAAATATACAACATAAATATGTTTAGATTTAAATGTGGTTCCAACCACAACTCATTTGGTTGATCGGTGAAAGAGTTTTTGTTGTCACAGACATTAAGACATGTAGAACTCAAGAGTTCTTGAGCAACAATTGGTAAATCAAAGCTCTGTGAGTGGTACAATATATATAATGATTTTTAATGATACGATGATGTGGAATAGAGGTTATGCATTTAATATTTTGATATTTATGTTATCGATGCAAAAATTTAAGTAAGATTTGAAGTGTTGCATTAGAGAAGTCAAAATGTGTTTGACTACTTTGGAGATATAACTTGTAGATCTTATTTTGACCTAACGCGGTCATGATAAAAAAATTTATACATCAAGATTATCACTTTGACATTTGGTTCTTTTGTGGGAAAGTAATTGAAGATCATTTTTATGTCGATGCAAGTTGTATATATATTGGGAACTGCTCATATTGAAAAAGAGTTGTAAGAGTTGTTGTGGGTGATGCAATTAGGGTTTTGTGATTTCAATTTGAGGTTGCGATCAGAAATCTGAAAGATAGAGAGTAGAGAGAAGTTACAGAGTACATAGAATAGATTGGATCTGGCAAGTAATCAGTGCTACATCTAGATCACTCATCTTGTTTTTCCCTAATATTTACAACAAGCAAAATCCCTTAACCGGGTAAACTTTAACATGTTCTTTTTTGTAAATCATTTAACAAGGTAACTTCATTATTGAGGTTTTAAATCCTCTAGTGAGGTAGATCCTAGTTGATCTGATTATATTTATAATAGTGTACTAGTCACTCTTAACAAGGTGAACCCTCAAAAAGGGTATTTGTAGCTCCTAATAGGGAAAAATCATTTACAACAGTAGTGGGCTTGTGGGTGTCATCCTCACTGTGGTTTTCCCCCTCTAACCAAGGGTTTCCATGATAAAATATTTGTGTCATGTGTGATGAGTTTGTGGATACTCGATATTACTTTCTTTATGTGTTTGTATTAGTTATATTCTTTGTGGTTTGAACATTAATTCAAAAGTTATTTAGATTAGTGGTTGAATCTGTTTACTATTTATTTATACTGATTCACCCATGTCTCAGTACCTAATAATTCCAACAATTGGTATCATAGCATAGGTCTTCTTGGTGATAATCCTAATAGATTGGGGAAAAGATACACTATCATGGAGGGTTATAGGTATGAGATGAAACATGCTAATGTAAACAAGATGATCATTGAGCTGCAAGAAAAGTTGAAGAAGTCACTTGCCAAAAGGAGAGAACTCACTGAGCAATTGAGTGAAACATTTTTTTTTCTGAAGGCAATACATGTGAAGAGTCTAAGAATAAGGGGCTCAAAGAAAATGTATCTAATCTGAAAAGAGAGATTGAAAGTCAGTCTGTTAGGATGTGTGAAGTCCTTGAAGTAAACAGAAAAGCCAAAGATGCAAAGAAGACTGCAGAAGTTGCCAAGAAAATTATTGATGATGCCCTAAAGGAAAAAGATGAAGAGATTGTTAAAATGACACAAGAATTTGCTTTATATTAGAGTCAAATGTAGGATACTACTGTAGAGAATCTATAATTAATAACTGAGAATGAAAGTATTAGAGAGATGAATGAGACATTGAATAATAAATTGAAAACTGAGAAAGAAGCAAATGAAAAGCTGATGCAATATAATGAAAGCTCACAAAAGATTAATGAACAACTAAAGAGCCAAAGAAGACACAGATGTACAATCAGACTTGGATATATAGGAGAAGAAACATTTGAAATCAGTAAGTCCTCTAAATCCTAACCTAAGGTGACATAGAAAGATTAGAAGGTAGATCCAATCAAATTAGGTAAGAAACCTAACAAACCTACTTGTCATAACTGCGGAAATCCTGGTCATACTGCAAATGTGTGTAGGAGAAAACTGGTGAATAAACCTTACACTTTTAATGGTTATTGCTATAATTCAGTAAGCAGAATCTTATCTCTAATATCCTTTTGTAAATTTGAAATAAACATATGTTGAATATCAATATCAAGAACATGATAAGAAATCTAAGCATGCAAATGCTTAAATCTACCAATAAAATTAGTCAATTTTCCTTAATGTTTTGTTTACAATGCATGAAATCAGATAAGGACACTTGTGGACCAATGTTATTTTGAAATTTCTGGATAAAGGCATTAGCAAGTTTAGGAAACAAATCAATAGAATAAGGTGGTAAAGAACAATACCATTGCAAAGCCTTATCTCAAAAAGTTCTAGCAAACAATTTAGCTAAATCCTATGGTTGTGAGCATAATCACTACAAAGGATTTGAAATGTTTTAACATGAGTAATAGGATCACCTTTACCATTGTAATTTTCAAGACAAGGCATATCGGCTTGCTGAGGGATAGTGGCACGAATGATGTCTAAGGATAAAGGACTACCCATGTCACATGTAGGAATGCTAAACTTGGATTGGGTTAAAGATGCAAGTTGTTGTTGAAAAGATGACACAGTTTGAGCCAAACTAATAATTGTGGAATCATTAGAGGAAAAATGTGGCATAGAAATATTAGGAACACTAGGAAACGTGTAGGAAGTAGCAAGAATGGAAGACACAACCGGTGAAACATTGGGAACACAAGTTGGAAGAGGATTAGAATAAGTAAAAGGCACACTATGATATGGAGGTTGTGAGGTAGCTAGAGATACCAGTGGAGCACTCACAAGGATAGATGTAGTTGGGAGAGATGTGGTCATCAAAGGAGGAGCATAAGTAGGAATGCTAGGTAAAGGAACAGATGAAGGTCCTATACTAGTGACAATAGGAGTGAATCCTAGCTCTTGAGCTTCTTGTGCTAAAGGTTTAACATTCGAATGCACAAGATGACTAAGACCACGCAAGAAGTTAACACCTTGATCATTATCACGTAGGACTTTATTAAGAGCCTCTATATCTTGGATGGAATCTTGATTATGGTTTTCTTGGATAAGCTAATTTCCCATTTTATCAAGTTCGGTTGAAATTTTTTGCACTTGTTCAGGAGGAACTCTTAAAGTATCATCCTCATCATGAGATGAGTGAGAAGAGTTATGCTTTGTAGAAGGATTGGAATCATGAGTTATAAAATTATCATCAGGGATCCTAAGGAAAGGAGAGGAAGACTCAGGATCAAAGGAACCCATAAGTCTACGAATTCTTCTAACCTGGATACTATAAGTAGGACTAGAGGTGGTAAAGCTCATACACCAATGCAATGCAAATGAACTTAACACAAAATTGTGATTTAAATGTAATTGAAAGAATATGCAAGATTTAGTAGAAACATGTAAATCTTACACCAAGAAGAAAGAGTTGTCTATCACGGGTTCACCAAAATGTAAAGGAAGAAAAATTTGGTTTGATTTTATAAGGATTAATTGTTTGTTGTTTTGATTTCCCTAACTTTAAATTTATTTGTAATTTTATTGTAATGTAGGGGAGATAATATGTTCCCTCTTTTGTTCTTAAATACACAAATGAGAGATCCAAATTGATTAATCCTCAAGAAAGGATCAATGCATAAAAGAATCATTCATTTGGAAATAAGAGTAAAAAAGGATCTTAAATACCCCTTGTAGAAAGGAATGTGTGTGATAGATCTAGGAATAGAAAGAAATTTAATTGAAATGGAAGAGGGAAATGTACCAACCTTAAAGTATTGCAGATATGAAGAATGTTGTTTTTGAGATCTGTAGCCTGTTTCTGGAAAATCTGAAGCCTGATCCAGAACAGAAATGCAGAGACGGACAAAACCTAGAAATATTTTTTTCATCCAACACCGTCTTGAGAAAAATGTCAACCTTGACCCAATAATCTCACCGCTGACCCAATAATCTTGACCTTGAGCTGCATAGGTCCGACAGAAATTCTGCTGGCCGATCCTGAAAGTTGGCCGAAAAGGGTATTCAGATTTTCCCTCAAATTCACAGTCTTGAAGCTGTACCTGCAAGAAAAAGAGATTTTTTTATTGGGGGGGGGAGGGGTTTTCCTTGGTCAAACCCTAGTTTTGGAATTAACCTCGAAGTATAATTGAAATTGCATAGATGTAAACAAAGTAAATACACTAATTCACCTTGCTTGTAAAAGTCCTCATGGTGGATTCGAATCCGTGGATCCACAAGTATGTATGCACCAAAATGTAGAAAGTATAATGTAGGATGTCTTCAATAAATTTCTTGTAGATCTCCAACACTAAATCTTGAATGAGTTCTTGAAGAGGAAGAGGCTTGGAAGAAGGTGGATGAAGAGATCACCAAAAGAGCACTATGTAGCTTGAATCCTTCAATGGCCTCCAATGGATCTCCCTAATGAAAATGGATGCTTGAATGCTTGAGGATGAATGGTTGCTTCAAATCTTGCTCCTTAGCTTTCTTGAGTTGCACTTGATGATAGTTCACATGGTTAGCGCTTGGTGGTTAGAGAAAATGAGAGGAGAAAAATTCCTTTTATATGAAATTAGGGCACAATCTTCTAAGGAGGCTGACATAGGAGAATTAAATTCTAATTAAAGCCTTTACCCCTAGGAGAGGACCTATATTAAATATAATTTAATATTTGATGTTATGAAACCCAAAACAAATGACCCAAAAGTGGGAATTAACTTTTTCAAAGATCGACATTCAGAAACTATGAGATCCCAAAATCTGGACCCTCGGTGAAGGTCGAGGTTGACCTTGACCTAGGTCAGGGTCAAGGTCAACATAGACCTAAAATGTTGACCTTGACCTTGAGATCAAAGATCTCAGATCTGCAGTCCAAGATGCCAAAAACTGGCTAGAGAGAGGTGGAAAATGGGGCAGAACAGGGGGAAAGGCATGTCTAAATCAGGGCACCCATTCAAGGCACTTGACATGACCCCAAACCACTTACTCAAAAGGCTAAACAGGTCTACAATGGAAATGCTTCCATTTTCTGACTATACATTTAGCCCCCACTTTAGCAAGAGTATGGACTCAACACAAACTCTTGGTAAAGGAGATCATAAAGAATATATAATCTTATTGGAATCATAAAGGGACAAAGAAATCCTCAAGCCCCCAAGGGACTTAAGTCTTTATCAACCCTCAGATCACGATAAGAGACACATCACCAATTAAGGAGAAGGAAAGAGAGGGTATGGTCACCTCTCCCAATGAGAACTTATGTCCCATTGTGAACCATACAAGGAAAAAGTATAACTAGAAAGATGGGATTGAACCGCCTAGTGAATGTGGCTACTCACTAGTCAACCCATCAAGGAGATCCATTATTAAAGGGATCAAAAACATTTGTAAAATGAAATCGGAGGGATCAAGAGATCCATGTAAATTTAAACTGGAGGGATCAAGAGATCCTAAAAAGTAAAATGTCCATGCTTTAAGGATTTTTTTTTTTTTTAATCCATAAAGGGAAAAAGTTTTAAGTTTTTGAAAATATTTTGAACGTGTGTGTGTGTGCAAAAAGTGAGTAGAGCGTATGCCCCCACGTTAAAGTCATTGCTAACACTTTAACAAGAGAAATGGCTTTAACAAAAACATAAACAACTCTACGGATTACATTTCCACTATGAGATGCCCCCAAACGAAGAAAAATCAAGGGAAATAAAACATAAACATACACAAGAACACAGAAGGGATCTACCTACTGTGGGGTCAGTATGATCATAAGATAACATGTACATATAAATATGATATTATTGCAAATTAATTAACATCACTCCCGAAAGAAAATAGAACTACAATCACAATGGAAGAATGAAAACTAAAGAGTCACAAAGAAGAATCTTATCAAACGACAACATGGAGACCAAAAAGAATCAGTGCTACCATGTCGCAGATCCGAGCAGACTATATAAGGAAAACATGTACGAACAATAGCACAAGTACAACATAAATGAAACAACATATAGAAGAGTAAATATATATATATATATAGAGGAATTATACAATAGGTTTGATTCCTTTATCACCTTGTACCAACAAAGTAACAAGGATCGTATAAAATAGTCTAACAAACATTTAGCAAATACATTACGGGAGAAACATGATACAACATGCAAACACAAAAAGGGATACCATGAAAGATAGGCCAATCAAGCATATTGCCAACCGTCCCCATCTTGGTTTATTTAATTTAGGGTAGGTGGGAAACTCACAAGAGGGACTATATCCAATACAGTAGGAATGATAGCCAGTTCCAAACAAGGATCCTCTTGAGAATCACAATGCTTAATACTAGGTGTAAGTCTTAATTGAGTTGAAAGCAAATGAGGTAAATCAATATCAAGATAAATGGTCTCATATTCATCACTAAGATCAATAGGATCATCAAGAGTGTCTTCCTCATCAAGGTTGATTGAAATGGGATCCATGATGCGAATAGGATCGTCATACTCATTCACCTCAACATCATTAGGAATCTTATTTTCTTCGAACACATCAGGCATAGGTTGGTCGAAAGTAGGTAAAGAGTTTTGAATAATAGAATCATAGGATCTAGCATTAGCTGCAGGCTTCTTACGATGTTCATTAGTAGATTAGTTACATTTTTCTTTGCTTACCATATTTTGAGAACTAGGAGGGATAACCACTGATTCCTTCACAGGTTCTATAGGAGGATTTTCAATAGGTTGTAATGAAACAACAGAAGTTTGATTATTAGAATTGGAAGTAATGGATAAAGGAGGTATGGAAGGAGAAGGCAAAAGACCATGGTTGAGATCTATCCGAGGTATGCTTAACTCAGAAATTTTGTGATGTTTGTAAGCTTGGTATGAGTGAAAGAGATGATCAGGGTGAGGAGGACATGAGTTAGGTAATGAAGGCCAAAAGAAATCAAGAGTAACACAATCTCTAGGCCTAGAAGGTTGATACAAACTATGATTAATCATTTTTACTTCTCCATTATGAATGAACTTAAGACATTTATGAATGGGAGAAGCAATAACATGCATAGCAGTTATCCAAGGTAAACCAAATTTGATTTGAAATTGATCAGAAGTAGGAATAACGATGAAGGTAGTATCTACAACTTTACCACACAATTCAACAGGCAAGTTGACAGAACCAAGTGTAGGATAAAGAAAGCCATTACAAGTTTGGATCCATGCATCAAATGGATCATAACAATCACATTGTAGTCTTTTCATAAAAATATTTTCCTCAGTAATGACATTTATTAAATATGTGGGATCAACTAGATAACCACGAGTAGGTATCTTAGCAATCCTAGCATAGATATAAAGGGGACCATTGGGAGCCTTAATCATTTCAAAATCATCAAAGGTAATTAAAATTTCCCTAGGTCGCTTATCCTTAGTTGTTTTTTAGGTTTAGGCGGAACTTGAAGTTGAAGTGGAGGTGAAGGATCTTGAATAGTGGGTTGAGATGAAACAACACTCTTCACATGATTAATAATGTGATTAATATCATCCATCTTTGAATCATAAACACTATCCATGAAAGATGGTTGAGCTATATTATTAGTATGATGTGTAGGTAAAGGATTTGTATAGATTTTAAGGTTTTGATTAGGAGGAGAAACATATTTATTCCCACTACCATCAAATTTATCAACATTCAAAGCTTTGGAATCAATTAAATCTTGAATTTTATGCTTTAGAGAGTAACATTTTTTTGTATCATGGCCATTTTGACGATGGTATTGGAAAAAAGCCTTAGAATCAAAGGATTTTGATGCTATTGTGGTAGAGAGAAGAGGTCAAATAGGAGGCAAGGTAATCATATTAGCACTTAAAAACCTACTCATTATAGAATGCAAAGTTTCAGAGAGAGGAGTAAATGTACGATTCATACGGAAAGTAGTGGATGCAGAAGTGGCATTATTGGATGTAACAACAACTTGATCAGAAATCACATTCCTCTATTTATTAATCTTGACATAATTGTTAGGTTTTTGAAACTTATTATGATTAGGAGCAGCGTCACTCTTATCAAATGGTATAGGAGCCATTGGAGTGGTGCTCTCAAATTGACTTACTTGTAACTGATAATGGTGAAGTGCTGCACTAATTTGTTGAAAGGAGGTAAATTCAGTAAGAAAAATATTATCTCTAATATCCTTTTGTAAATTTGAAATAAACATATGTTGAATATCAATATCAAGAACATGATAAGAAATCTGAGCATGCAAATGCTTAAATCTACCAATAAAATCAGTCAATTTTCCTTAATATTTTGTTTACAATGCATGAAATTAGATAAGGACACTTATGGACCAATGTTATTTTTAAATTGTTGGATAAAGGAATTAGCAAGTTTAGGAAACAAATCAATAGAATAAGGTGGTAAAGAACAATACCATTACAAAGCCTTATCTCAAAAAGTTCTAGCAAACAATTTAGCTAAATCCTATGGTTGTGAGCATAATCACTATAAAGGATTTGAAATATTTTAACATGAGTAATAGGATCACCTTTACCATTGTAATTTTCAAGATGAGGAATATTGGCTTGCTGAGGGACAGTGGCATGAATGATGTCTAAGGATAAAGGACTACCCATGTCACATGTAGGAATGCTAAACTTGGATTGGGTTAAAGATGCAAGTTGTTGTTGAAAAGATGACACAGTTTGAGCCAAACTAATAATTGTGGAATCATTAGAGGAAAAATGTGGCATAGAAATATTAGGAACACTAGGAAACGTGTAGGAAGTAGCAAGAATGGAAGACACAACCGGTGAAACATTGGGAACACAAGTTGGAAGAGGATTAGAATAAGTAAAAGGCACACTATGATATGGAGGTTGTGAGGTAGCTAGAGATACCAGTGGAGCACTCACAAGGATAGATGTAGTTGGGAGAGATGTGGTCATCAAAGGAGGAGCATAAGTAGGAATGCTAGGTAAAGGAACAGATGAAGGTCCTATACTAGTGACAATAGGAGTGAATCCTAGCTCTTGAGCTTCTTGTGCTAAAGGTTTAACATTCGAATGCACAAGATGACTAAGACCATGCAAGAAGTTAACACCTTGATCATTATCATGTAGGAATTTATTAAGAGCCTATATATCTTGGATGGCATCTTGATTATGGTTTTCTTGGATAAGCCAATTTGCCATTTTATCAAGTTCGGTTGAAAGTTTTTGCACTTGTTCAGGAGGAACTCTTAAAGAGTCATCCTCATCATGAGATGAGTGAGAAGAGTTATGCTCTGTAGAAGGATTGGAATCATGAGTTATAAAATTATCATCAGGGATCCTAAGGAAAGGAGAGGAAGACTCAAGATCAAAGGAACCCATAAGTCTATGAATTCTTCTAACCCGGATACTATAAGTAGGACTAGACGTGGTAAAGCTCATACACCAATGCAATGCAAATGAACTTAACACAAAATTGTGATTTAAATGTAATTGAAAGAATATGCAAGATTTAGTAGAAACATGTAAATCTAACACCAAGAAGAAAGAGTTGTCTATCGTGGGTTCACCAAAATGTAAAGGAAGAAAAATTTGGTTTGATTTTATAAGGATTAATTGTTTGTTGTGTTGATTTCCATAAATTTACATTTATTTGTAATTGTATTGTAATGTAGGGGAGATAAGATGTTCCCTCTTTTTTCTTAAATACACAAATGAGAGATCCAAATTGATTAATCCTCAAGAAAGGATCAATGCATAAAAGAATCATTCATTTGGAAATAAGAGTAAAAAAGGATCTTAAATACCCCTTGTAGAAAGGAATGTGTGTGATATATCTAGGAATAGAAAGAAATTTAATTGAAATGGAAGAGGGAAATGTACCAACTTTAAAGTATTTCAGATCTAAAGAATGCTATTTTCTGAGATCTGTAGCCTGTTTCTGGAAAATTCGATGCCTGATCTGGAATAGAAACATAAAGACGGACAAAACCCAGAAATAATTTTCTGACCTAACACCATCTTGAGAAAAATGTCGACCTTGACCTAATAATCTCACCGTTGACCCAATAATCTCGACCCTGACCTGCACAGGTCCGATAGAAAATCTTTTCGCTGATCTCAAAACTTGGCCGAAAAGGGTATCTAGAATTGCCCTCAAATTCACAGTCCTGAAATTGTTCCTACAAGAAAAAGAGATTTTTTTGTTGGGAGGAGGGGAGAAGGGTTTTGCCTTGGTCAAACCTTGATTTTGGAATTAACCTCAAAGTATAATTGAAATTGCATAGATGTAAACAAAGTAAATACACTAATTCACCTTGCATGTAAAATTCCTCATGTCAGATTCGAATCAATGGATCCACAAGTATGTATGCACCAAAATGTACAAAGTAGAATGTAGGATTTCTTCAATAAATTTCTTATAGATCTCCAACACTAAATCTTGAATGGTTTCTTGAAGAGGAAGAGGCTTGGAAGAAGGTGGATGAAGAGATCACCAAAAGGGCACTATGTAGCTTGAATCCTTCATGGCCTCCAATGGATCTCCTTGATGAAAATGGATGCTTGAATGCTTGAGGATGAATTCTTGCTTCAAATCTTGCTCATTAGCTTTCTTTAATTGCACTTGATGATAGTTCACACAGTTAACACTTCATGGTTAGAGAAAATGAGAGGAGAGAACTTCCTTTTATATGAAATTAGGGCACAATCTTCTAAGGAGGTTGACATAGGAGAATTAAATTCAAATTAAAGCCTTTAAACCTAGGAGAGGACATATATTAAATATAATTTAAGATTTGATGTTCCAAAACTTGAAATAGCCGACCTGGAAGCAGGAATTAACTTTTTCAAAGACCGACATCCGAAAACTGTGAGATCCAAAAATTTGGACCCTAGGTCAAGGTCGAGGTTGACCTTGACCTAGGTCAGGGGTGAGGTTGACCTTGAACTAGGTTAGGGTTGAGGTCAACATAGACCTAAAAGGTCAACCTTGACCCTGAGATCAAAGATCCCAGATTTGCAGTCCAAGATGCCAAAAACTGGATAGAGAGAGGTGGAAAATAGGGCAGAATAGGGAGAAAGCCAGGTCTAAATCAGGAACCCATTCAAGGCACTTGAAATGACCCCAAATCACTTACTCAGAAGGCTAAACTAGTCTACAATGGAAGTGATTACATTTTCTGACTATACATTTATCCCCCACTTTAGCAAGAGTATGGACTCAACACAAACTCTTGGTAAAGGATATCATAAATAATAGATAATCTTATTGGAATCATAAAGGGACAAAGAAATCCTCAAGCCCCCAAGGAACTTAAGTCTTTACCAACCCTCAAATCATGATAAGAGAGACATCACCAATTAAGGAGAAGGAAAGAGAGGGTATGGTCACCTCGCCCAATGAGAACTTATGTCCCATTGTGAGCCATACAAGGAAAAAATGTAACTGGAAAGATGGGGTTGAACCGCCTAGTGACTGTGGCTACTCACTAGTCAACCCATTAGGGAGATCTGTTCTTAAAGGGATCAAAAAAATTTGTAAATTGAAATCAGAGGGATCAAGAGATCCATGTAAATTTAAACTGGAGGGATCAAGAGATCTTAAAAAGTAAAATGTCCATGCTTTAAGGATTAGTTTTTTTTAATCCATAAAGGGAAAAAGTTTTAAGTTTTTGAAAATAATTTGAACGTGCGTGTGTGTAAAAAGTGAGTAGAGTGTATGCCCCCACGTTAAAGTTATTGCTAACACTTTAACAGGAGAAATGGCTTTAAAGGAAACATAAACAACTCTACGGATTACGTTTCCACTACGAGATGCCCCCAAATGAAGACAAATCAAGGGAAATAAAACATAAGCATACACAAGAACATAGAAGGGATCTACCTACCATGGGGTTAGTATGATCATAAGATAACATGTACATATAAATATGATATTATTGCAAATGAATTGATGTCATTCCCCAAAGAAAGTAGAACTACAATCACAATGGAATAAAGAAAACTCAAGAGTCACAAAGAAGAATCTTTTCGGACAACAACATGGAGACAAAAAAGAAGCAACACTACCATGTCACAGATCTGAGCAGACTATACAAGGAAAACATGTACGGACAATAGAACAAGTACAACATATAGAAGAGTAAAGATACATATAGAGGAATTGTACACCAAGTTTTATTCCTTTATCACCTTGTACCAACGAAGTAACAAGGATCATATAAAGGAGTCTAACAAACATTTAGCAAATAGATTACAGGAGAAACACAATACAACATGCAAACACAAAAAAGGGCTACCATGAAAGATAGGCTAATAAAGCATATTGTCACTAATACATTTGGCATCGTTTTGCGACGGCTATGTGTCGCAATTATGACAGAAATGTGTCGCCAGTGCGACAGTAGTAGACGCCGCTCATTTTTAGTCGCAAATTACGACGTCTGTCATCACCCGTCGCAATTACGACAGATATCCGTCGCTATACTGCCACTTTATTCTGGCATCATCCGGCCATAATTCTTGTGGAATGCATCGCAATTGAGACGGATCCCAATGCAATTGCGACGGGATTTTGGCGTCGCCGCTACAGAAACCCCATCGCAATCCCCTTGGATGACGTCGCAATTGCGACGGAACCCAATGCAATTGCGACGGGCGTTTGGCGTCGCCGCTACAACATCTCCGTCGTAATTAAATTGGGTTGACGTCGCAATTGCGACAGTTACAAAGTTAAAAAAAATAAAAATTATATTATCTGATTAAGCTTACCAAAGCCTATTACACAATGAAAAAGACTATCAAATCCTATGACTGTGTTTATTGACAGTGCAAAAGATCAGAATATTACATTGGATAAGTAATAGGCTAAATGATTTTATAGTATGTTAGAAGGAGTGGAATGGGAGTGTTCTTCATATTTATTGAAGTTAGGTTTCTATTGTGTGAA
>MU226655.1:39100-53440 GCA_018584345.1 Thuja plicata | reverse complement strand
TAGCTCAATATTTCAAAAGAGGAGACAAAGTTGTAAGAGGGAATTAAAGAGGAATGGGTGCCCATTTTGGAGAGAATTTCCCCATGTGGGTGAGCATTCCATTATCCTTAAAAAGGTTAGGAATCACGCATTAAGCACGGTTAAAGGATGGTTAGGTGGGGAAGTATACTTAGGAAATGAGGTGATGGGAGTAGGGTAGGAATAGGGTAGACTTTAGGGTAGGATTAATAGGTTCCTAGCTAGGGTTTAGATTATAATCTAAATTGAATTTGTATAAATCATGCTTTAGAAGAATTAGGAATATGGAGGATTTAATAAATATAAATTTATTAAAAGGGGATTTTTTGGAGGCAAATGTATTTAAATAAAATACATTAGAATAGTATTTAAACTATTGATAAATGAAACTATTTAATTGATTGAATTAAATAGTTATAGGAATAATAGGAAAAATAATATTAATATTTTTGGACGTCTACATTTTGCCCCTTTTGATGTGGCGTCGCAAGTGACATTTTGTCAAAGACAAGAAAATGAGTTGCCCCAGAGGAAGAGGATTTCTAGGAGTCGTGCTGAAGCAATGATGGTATAGGGTTGTGCCCCTCGAGAAAAGAACACAACGGAGATGACGTTGTGGAATTTTCTTGAAAAAGGACGCAATGGGAGAGATGAAAAAAAAGAGGGAATAAATAGAAGCCTTCTAAAATGCAACTACGAATGTAACTAAGAATGTAAATGCAAGGATGAAATTAAATGCAACTAATGAGCATTGGGGATCCATTTGTGTGTAAAAGTGTGGAGAGCACATCCGATTTTGATATTGCAAGAGGAGGTATGCATCAGGTGTTAGAAAACACAGATGACAAGATCCTTTGCGTGGACTAGATGCTCAACAAAAGCACACTGCAAAAGATGCATGTATCAGTAGCGACCAGTCACAACGCACCAAGATATAGAAGATTGAGGTAGTGGTGAGTAGGTTTGAACTAACACAAAAGGATAAAATCAATAAAGAAGACATCATGACCAAGCAGTCGTTTGGTCCAAAGTTCTTGCCATGAACATGATTGATGTGATGAAGGATTTGATAAGCCAATGCCGGAAGGATGCATCCTGATGGGAAAAGATTGGATTGGATTTGAAAGAGATTCACTGGCAAAAGCTGTGAACAGGATGGAGAGCAAGGACAGGCGGTCGCAAAATTGATTTGGTGAAAAATAGTGTTGCAGTCGCATGAGTCAAAATGTGGCTGAAAACTAAGATCTGGAACAATGCGGGAAGAACAAAGTGTTTATTGCATGATTTTTGAGAATATTTGATGTTTTTGGAATTTTTGAATTTTTTGGATTTTTAAATGTTTTTGAGATTTTAGGCTTATTTCAGCTTTACAACAGGACAATATATACAAAAATATACACGGGGGGGGGGGGGGGGANACGGGGGTGGGAAAATTTTTTCAGGGAAAATGGGGGTTATAAGAGGGGCTGGGGTGGTTAAAGAAGGTCATTTGTGAATAGTGAATTGTAAAAATTTGAGCTCTAGAGTGAAAAAATGGCTAACAAGAGGATGAAGGAGCAGCTTGGAGAGAAAGTGCACACACATAGGAGGCCCGTCGAGTGACCCGTACTGGTGAGTGGGCTATTCGAGATCTCACATTTATTGTTATTAATGTTATTTAATGCTTTGGGGGTAGATAGGGCATTAATGAGGGGTAAAATGCATTGCAGACCGGAGACATCGGTTCTTGAATCGGCGTCTATGAGGACGTTGATCCCTGGATCAACGTCTTCAAAGATGCTGATCCCTGGATCAGCATCTCCAGAGGTGATGGTGCCAGACCAACGTCTTCGAAGACGCCGGACCCAGACCTGCATCTTCAAAGATGCCAGTCTACAGGAAAGTGCGTTAGAGACACCGGTGTATGAACTGACATTTCCGATTGAACCGACGTCTGTGCCTAAAAGGGTAAACACCGAGAGGGAAGGAAATGGAGGGACCCGACGGGGGCCGGGGATGGGTCGGCATAAGACCTAGGGACAAGATGCCCCATTTTAGGAAGGGTTAGACTAGGACTAGAGGAAAAGGTGACGGACATGGTGGATTATGAAATTCTTGCAGGAGCAGTTCCCACCATTGGGATCACGAGAGCATTGGCCTCCTACGATGGAGTTGGAGTCGCAGCTGACGGAGGAAGATTAGGGCTTATTGGCTGTATTTGGGTTGGACTATGTGCCCCATTGGCCTAGGCTACAGGCACACAATGGGATAATGACCACACTGATCAAGCGGTGACATAGTGACACCACCACCTTTCATTTGCCTACTGAAGAGGCGACCATTACTTTGGAGGATGTCTGGCGTATTCTACAGATACCTATTCGAGGGATGATTCCTCGATACCAATTGGAGGACAGTGATCACTATATGGAGATTTCTTTTAGGTGGCCGATGAGGCAGATCTCGACGTATCATACCTGGATGCCTTGGCAGCCAGTAGTTGACAGGAGACTGAGGCGGATAGCCCTGTATATTGCAGGACTGATCAGGGGGCGTATGTTAGCAGATCTGGAAGGACACAATTTTGGTATGGGCTGGTCATGGGTGCTATCTCAGATGCTAGAGGAGGGGACTTCTTATTGCTGGGGGTATGTTGTCCTAGGATAGCTATACCATGATCTACACATGGTTGCGTACCGCGAGGCACACAACATGGGTACCGGGGTGACTTTGATGTTAGTGTGGGATTGGGAGCACATTGCAGTGTTTTGATCAATGAGAGTCAGGGAGTCACGTCAGCCTAGGGAGCCCTATGCCTATAGATACAGGCTCCCTTTGAGATACACCTCTGTCAGCCCGACCGAATATTGGCGACGACTGTTAGAAGAGGTACAGGTTTTCTACTGGATCCCATACAAGTTATGTGAGCCATGGGGGATATGGACTGGGCAGCAAGAGTGGAGGAAAAATTTGAGGAATTTTTATACCTCTCATACATTCAGACTGATTACTTTCTACTGGGGAGGACCATCCATCAGATAGAGAGGTATAGACCATCCAGGGTCATGCAGCAGTTTGGGCTCCAGTAGGGAGTGGTGGCAGAGGATGCCTTACATCCTCATGTCACCAGGGAGGTAGGGACATGGGGCAGGTATACAGATGCTCTCACAGTGAGGGCATCCTGGAGGGATATGGTACGACTGAATTTTGTGGCGCGACTAGACATTATAGATGCAGGGATGACCCCGGAGTACGTAGCATGGTGGGCTGCACACACACCAGTGAGACTGACTGACTTGGCTCAGGTGGCTACTCATGAGCAGCCGACAGGGGACCTAGATGTGGATGACAGGATAGACATCGGGGATGCCCCAGAGACCTCAGCAGCAGGTCAGAGGAGGGTATAGAGATGGGTGAGACCTCGGGTAGGGGCACAGGTACAGGATCAGGGACCACAGGAGCCCCCACCAGCACAGGCACATGATCGGCCATAGGTACAGGTATAGGTGTAGGCACCACTAGTGCCACCATAGGTATAGGGGCCACAGGGGCCACCCACAGGGTACATAGAATAGGAGACCTACGATACTGTCATCACAGAGCGAGATAGTCTTCAGACAGAGTGCACTAGATTGTGAGGTTTATTAGATATGGCGGTGGTGTCTGATGTTAGCTTGCATGTAGAGATTACCCGGATACAGGGGTTATTGACCACAGAGACAACATGGGCTAACAGGGCAAAGGGTGCACTGGACACCTTACAGGGTCGGGTGGATTCAGGCGAGTTTGCGATGGTGGACCTGACACAGGATGCAGGAGAGCTGCGTACCAAGATAGGTACGCTTACGGGCCAGCTGGATACACTGACCCTATAGATGGAGCAAGCAACTAAGTAGATCTCTGCATTGACCTCAGAGAGGGATGCAACACTACGATGGGCAGAGGTGTATAGGGCTGAGTGTGACATCGCCAGGTAGGCAGCGGTAGCAGGTGGGGTTGGACAGGTGGTGGCCGAGGTGTTCGTAGCTCATAGAGATGCGAACAGGGTAGACAAGGAGGCATCCCATTATAGAGAACTATATCATTAGCTAGTTCCCGAGGGACAGAGACAAGACTACTTAGAGAGGCCACATTCTTAGAGCACAGTGCGAACTTCAGTGTCATAGGGATCAGTGGGGATGCCACCATGTCCACCACCAGGGCAGGGAGGTGGGTCATCACAACCACCAGTATGATTCCTCAGAGGATTAGATGACACACAGTTTTGTATTTTTGGAGATTATACATGTATATTGGCATCAAGGTGCACGTGATGTATTTTATTAACAGACATTGATATATATATATATGATGAGGACTCTTATGATGCTTATGATGTATGATCTATATGATGTGTTGATGCATACGACTATATGATTACTGACATTTGATGCTTGCAGGATGTGATGTATATAGATGACCTGATTATGTATATATGATGTATGACTTATGCAGGATGGATGATGCTTATATATATATGATGTACTGACGTGTGTGGATGCAGGATGTGATGTGTTTTTATGATGTATGCAATATATATGCTGATGTTTTATGTATATGTATATGAATGCCAAATAAATCTAAATGATGTTTTAACAAATGAAAGACTAAAATGAATCTAAATGAATTAAATATGCAAATGGTACATGAATCTAAATGTTGTAATAATGTTAGATGATAAAAATGGATGAATGTAAGATGAATTAAATGGATGAACTATGCAAGACTAAAATGAATGTGTAAATGATTTGAACAATGAAATCTAAATGAATCTAAAGATTAAAATGACTTAATTATGCAAGATGTACATGTTGTTAATAATGCAAGACTAAAATGAATCTAAAATGGATTAACAATGCAAGATGACTTAAATGAGCCTAAAAATGGAGTAACAATGCAAGATGATAAAATGAATCTAAAATGAATTTAACTTTGCAAGATGACTTAAATGAACCTAAAAATGAATTGATTATGCAAGTTGATAAAATGAATCTGAATCTAAAATGGATATTGGAAGCTAAATAATGGATTGATAATGCAAAGTTCTAAAATGATACTAACTATTGACATGATGATTAATGCAATTTAATAATGAACAATGTGACCTGAATGATGGATCTAAAAGCAATCTAATGAGTCTAATGAATCTAAAATGATGAATAATGTAACTGAATCTTAAATGAAGGATGATAGATGCAATGATGATACTAGAGGCAACGGATGAAATGGATGCAATGAGTGCAATGGGACTCACCTATATTTTTTTTTTGTGTGTCACAATCAACTGATAAACCAGACGGGTGGACTATGGAGGATCGGGCAGGGAATGTTAGTAGGATGATGACTCAGGATGTTAGCATGATGGCGTGAAGATGGAATGCGTCACGAATGTACAAGGTTCAAATTGAGCGAATTAATTACCAGCAATTAGTTACAGCGATTATGTACAAAGGTTGCTGTCGAGATTTGACTGGATCATGTTACTTGTCTTGATAAGTGTGATAGTTGCATGTGCTAATTGATTAGTTCAAGAGGAAACATACATCCTGCGAGAACCCAAAGATGACGATGATCTAGATTTAAGTTGACGAGAGGAAGGATACATCCTCAAGAATCATTTCCAGAAAGATGGGACTTACCAAGTTGATTGATCAAATGCGCACTACAAGCAAACTATAGAACCAATGTAAGATCTTACAAGGAGCAACTCAGGACATGAGAAATATACAAGACTGACACTCAGGGTTTTGGATAGTACAACATATGGACAATAATATACAAGATTATGTGTACAAAAGCTCAGGATACGAGATAGGGAGATCATTGCAGACTAGTGCGTATGATATGAAAACACCCAGGCAATATAGGGAATGTGGAGAGGGTGCTGGTGATGGAAGGAAATGAGATTTTTATAGATAATGGAACGGTCCATTATGTGTGACACCTCTTTCTAGGTTTTCATCACCCATACTTGTCTAAGGTGCCTGATTGCCAAGTTTTCACCATTGGACAAAAGTTTTTCTCTTTATTATTTTTTTTCTCTTTTATTTCTTTGGATCTTTTTGATTTTTTGGATATTGCCCAAGTGCCTGTTTACCAGGTTTTCACTGGGACAACCATTTTTTTAGCTTCATTTTTTCTTTTTTTTTTTTAGTGATTTTTTCAGGACTTTTTATACTTTTTTTTGTGGATTTTCTCAGATAATTGGAATGAACAACCAGCCGTCAGGCATAGAAGTGCATGAGATGAATGATGTTGATAGGATCATTCAATGGTTCTCCTTCTAGAGTAGAGAGTTGATATGCCCCAGAACTGAAGCATGCAGTGACAACATATGGGCCTTGCCAGGTGACTTCAAACTTGCCTTTCTTTTCCCGATCAGTACCCACTTTCTGATTTTCTTTTAGCACAAGGTCTCCTACCTGGAACTGGCGTAGGTGGACCTTCTTGTTATAGTTCTGCTTGAGTCTATTTTGGTAAACAATCAAGTGATCATAATCTTGCTACCACTTTTCATCTAGGAGATCCAGCTGTGTGAGTCGTGCTACCCGGTAATCTTCATCATCAATCAAGCCTCTTAGTGATACTCGGAGGGAGGGAAGTTCAACCTCAATTGGTAAGACTACTTCAGCACTGTAGAATAGAGAGTAGGGAGTAGTGCTAGTAGGAGTACGATAAGAAGTGTGATATGCCCAAAGGGATGGATTGATCTGGAGATGCCAGTCACGACCAGTATCATTGACAACTTTCTTGAGGATTTTAAGGATGGTTTTATTAGTTGCCTCAGCTTGGCCATTACCCTACGGGAAATAGGGACTAGAAAAATGGTGATGGATATGGAGGCGAGCACAGAGATCACTAACTTGTTAATTTTCAAATGGTGTACCATGATCTGTGAAGATGGTGGAGGGAATATTGAAGTGGCAAATGATGTGATAGAGGATGAATTTGGATATCTGGACACCAGTAGTGAGTGTGAGCGAAATTGCTTTGAACCACTTTGTAAAGTACTCCGTAGCTGTCATTATGTAGTTGTGGCCTTCAGAAGAGAGGGGAGTAATCTTACCAATGAGGTCAAAACCCCAACAAGAGAAGGGCTAAGGAGGTGCAATAGGTCTGAGGTCCTGAGCAGGAGCATGGATCAAATTAGCATGTTGTTGACAAGGTAGGCACTTTTTGATGAACTCACAAGCATCATTTCCATTGTAGGCCAATAGTACCCTGTACATAGAAGTTGCTTGGCTAGGACCATGCCACTCATGTGGGCACCACAGATTCCAGCATGTGCCTCTTGTAAAGCCTGGGCGACTTCATTTTCATCTAGACATCTAGAGAGCATGTTGTGATAACCTCGACGATAAAGGGTATTGGCTATGAGGGTGTAATGGGATGCTCTGCGAATGAAGTTTTGGCATTGGTTTTTAGTGAGATGAGGAGATATGATACCATTTTTTAGGTAATATTGGATATCGTGGTACCACAAGGACTAAGGACCAACCAAGAAACATACTCAATTCGATTCATCGCTCTCATAAGTGGGAGCATGTAGTTGCTCAACTAAGAATTTGTATTGCGTAGACTCATGAGGAATCTCGACAAGGGAGCCAATTGTAGCCATTGCATCAAAAACTTTGTTCTGTAAACATGGTACCTGTGTTATCTGCAAGTGGAGGAAGTGTTCTTTCAGCATGTAAACCATCTACTTATATGGCATCAATTTCTCATCTTTGGTTTGATACTCATCCAAGACTTGTTTGATGATGAGTTGGGATTCGCCAAAGACCTGGATATTTGTGATGTTGCATTCTATGGCCATGCGGAGTCCTGCAATTAGTGCTTCATATTCTGCAATGTTGTTTGTGTAGGGAAATCCCAATTTGAATGACATGGGGATGTAGTCACCTTGAGGTGTGACAAAAAGTATTCCTGCCCCTGCGCCATGAGCTGTGTAGGACCCATCAAAGTAGAGTTGCCATGTTGGTTGTTCTTCTATCATGTACAAATGGTCATCTGGAAATTATGTGACCAAAGGATATGTATCTACCAATGGTGCTTCAGCTAGCTGATTGGCAATGAATTTCCCTTTAATGGCTTTTCTGTCGACATACTGAATATCAAATTCACTTAGCAACATAACCCATTTTGCCATTCGACCTGTAAGTGTAGTCCTGGAGAGTAGGTACTTGAGAGGATCCACCTTTGAAATGAGCTTGGTTGTGGGACTAAGCATGTAGTGGCAAAGTTTTTGAGTGGCGAAGACCACTACCAGACATGATTTTTCCATAGGAGAATAATTGAGCTCATAACCCACTAAGGTTTGACTGATATAATAAATAGCTCTTTCTTTGCCTTCGTCATTGAATTGAGTGAGGAGCGCCCCCAGTTCTATGGAAGTAGCATAAATGTATAAGATGAGTGGTCGACCAGGTACAAGTGGTACCAAGATGGGTGGATTAGCCAAGTATTCTTTGATTTTGTCAAAACTCTTCTGACGTTGAGGATCCCACTTAAATGTGTTGTCTTTGTGCAGGAGATGAGTGAATGGTTGACACTTTTTTGCTAGTTGAGAGATGAAATGACACACAAATTGTAGCTTTCCTTGGAGGCTGTGTAACTGTCAGAGTGTTTTTGGTGGAGGCATCTCTATGATAGCTTTTACTTTCTTTGGATCAAATTCAATGCCTCATCTAGATACAATAAACCCTAGGAGTTTGCCTGATTTGACTCCAAAGACACATTTCTTAGGGTTGAGCATTAAGCAGTACTGTCCAATTCTGTCAAAGACACATTCTAGAAAATTTAGGTGATCTTCCCTTTCTACTGATTTTGCCAAGATATCATCCACATAGTCTTCAAGGATCTTGTTAATCATGTCATGAAAAATGACAGTCATGGCTCTTTGATAGGTTGCCCCAACATTCTTTAAGCCAAAATGCATCATGTTATAGTAGAAGGTTCCCCAAGGGGTTGTGAATGCTATCTTATAATAATCTTCTTCTATAATGCGAATCTGATTATATCCAGAAAAGCTGTCCATGAGTGACAACATCTCATGTCCTACTGTGAGATCCACAATCATGTCTATGTTTGGTAAGGGGAAATCGTCCTTGGGGCATGCCTTATTGAGATTTCTAAAATCTATACATATCCTAATTGATTTATTAGGCTTAGAGACATGCACCATATTAGAGATCCAATCAGAATAGTCAATGCGGTGGATGATCTTGGCTTGGAGTAATTTTTATAGCTCCACTTTGACAAGTAATGCCACTTTAGGGTGCATCTTTCTGAGCTTTTGCTTAACAGGTTTGATGTTCAGGTCCACTGCTAGATGGTGAACCACCAAGTTGGGATCTAACCTTGGCATGTGGGAGTAAGACCATGTGAAATTGTTGATGGATTCCTTTAATAAAGTGACAAGATCACTTTCTTTAGCTTTAGTCAGAGACGCTGCTATATATGTGATGATGAGATTTTCTTTGGTATCCAGATTGACAGGTTTTGCTTCTTCAATGAGAATTGATGACTATTCAGGCCTGTAATCTTGGATAAGAGGAAGAGGAGAATCTTCATCCTCTGGCACCTCAGAGAGGTTTTCACCAGGGGATACGCCCTTTGTTTTTACTTTTTTATGATCAGATAGTGCCCCAGAGGGGTTTTCGCTAGTAGATCAATTTTTCTCTTTTTTATTTTTGTTTGTTGTGTTATTTTTGCAGCTAAAGTTCTCCTCTTCCCCAAAATATGCCTTTGCATCTAATTTGTAGACATATGCTGAGTCTTTCCCCTAGTCACTGCTTTGCTCAATTGCTCCCATAAAGCTTAGGAGCACGTCCTCACTTTGGAACTCGTCAATGTGTACGACACTTGGTTGGTCCCAGTCTATGAGTTCAGGATAGCGGAAGGGGAGGTCAATGAAGAGGATGGAAAGTTGTTGCAGGACAACATTTCCCAGGAAGGTTTCATCATTGAAAACATCATCATAAGCTCTCACAACTTTCTCTTCCAGGATATCTTCGATGTCAGCGATTTCGCCTAGGGATGGACAAGCGGAATAGTTGATGAAATCGTTGGTGCCCCCATTCATGTCAGAGCCCATGATAAGGCCCAGGTGCTTTTCTAGTCGGGTATGTATAATAGGATCTTTCATTCCTTGCTCTTCATAACCAAGGCCACCTCCTTGGTAGTTCCATTTTTCTTTCACCAGTTTGTGCGTTGCGGGGTATTTATCTTTGAAGTAATTGAGGCGACTTGTGTCCTTGGGTGGTGGATCTCTATATAGCCATTGGTTGATGTTTGGTGCCATTTCCTATCCAGTCAAAGTACCTTTTGATATAAAAGTGGTAGAACCAAATTGTAGTGCCTTGGTTGTCTCTGATTCTATTTTTCTTAGATTAGGTTGACGGCCTTGAGTGTGAGGATCAATTGGTAGTGCTCCAACTGTGAAGGCATTAGATAAAGTGTACTCACCACAACCTTTGTTGTTGATCTTGATCATGGACAAGGTGGAGGAGAGGGTTGTTTCTGGGTATGAATGGATTCGAGATGAGTTGGCGACAGAGGTGCCAATATCAATCCCAGGACAGTGATTGGAATGTGGAAAGGATGTCTCCAATGCATTGCAGTATGCGAAGGGCTTGGGATCTACGCGGATGGTAATCTCAGTGCCTTTATATGGGAATTTGATGCACTGATGATAGGTGGATGGGACGGCTTACATAGAATGAATCCATGGGAATCCAAGGAGAATATTGAAGGGGAGGTCAAGATCAACAACATGACATAATGTATCCTGGATAACTGGGCCCACTTGAATGGGCAATGATATTGTTCCTTCAGAAGTATGCTCCAGATTGTCATATGCTTTTATTGTGATGACATCATTTATTATATCAGCCTCATTGCAACCCAACTATTTTATGAATTTTAGAGTACACAGATTTAGGGCCGATCCATTATCTATCATGACCCATTTGATGGCAAAATCTTTAACCATGACAGCAATACAAAGCGGGAGATTATGATTGGTTTCTTAGAGGGTACGTCTATTGGTCTAAAGGAGACCCCACAAGAGGCAGATAGGTGTCTGACAAGGTTTTGGAATTCAGTGAGGTTGATGTCGCTGGGAACATGGGATTCTTGCAAAGCTTTGTTGAGGATCTCTTGATAAGTGGGTGATGTGTGGAGAAGAGCCAAGATGGAAATTTGGGCTGGGGTATTCCTTAGGTGTTCCAAAATGTTATATTGGGTCCCAGCAGAGGGGGCGGGACCAGCACCTGCAACTGTTATCCTACCTCGACGAGTGGTGATGGTGCATTGGTTATTGGCACCCTTGACATGGATGACATTGATGGAGGACTGGACTTGGGATATACAGCCGATGAGATTATTGTAGTTGATATAGGCATTGGTATAATCTTTTCTGTCAGCATTTTCTACTTGTTTACCCTTCCCTTGATCAAAGGACTGAGTAGGATTGCCTAGGCCTATACCGGAAGTGTATTTAGGGAATTCATTTTGATAAATTTTAAGGCCTGTGTTTGGCGATGATTGGGAAGGAGAGTCCACTTCAATCTCCTTGTGGTCAATGAGAACCTGGATATAGTGTTTCAGCTTCATGCATTTGAGAGTAGTGTGTCTCTTAACATGATGGTATTCACAGTACTTGTTGTCTTTATACCAAGCTGGCTTAGGAGTTGAGTCATCAAATGGCTGTGTTTTATGATAAATGACTTGGTTAACTTGGACTAGCTTGCAAAAGATGACGTCTATAGGTTCACCCAAAGGGGTAAACATGTGTTGTGACGTATTTGAAGTGCAAGGTCTTTGTTGTCCGTGCGGGATTGATATAGAATTTGTTTGATTCATAGGACCTTGGTAGTTGAGTTGATATGATGTCCCTAGAGGAGGATAGATAGGCGCACCTTGAGGGCGCATATTTTGCTGATATGTTGGCTAGGAATACATGGGATTGGGCTGTTGATACATGGGAGGAGGTTGAGGGTACATTGGTGGTGCTTGCTGATAAGTCTGGGTAGGTGCATTAGGACTAGCTACCACAACTTGAATGTGTTTGGTGTCAGTGGCTCCATCCGTTACCGCATTTTTATTCTTGTTCCAGTATCATGATCGATCATTGTTATGTTTTTCAGGCTGGGATTCTTTGTAATGCTTAATGGTACCTTCTTCTACGAGACCTCATTCAAGGTCCATACCCTTGATTCTGATGTCATGATAAGTTTGTATACAGTTCATGCACATGTGATAGGCAAGCTTAGGATGAATTTTGTTAATGAAGATTTTAATAAGATATTTCTCTAGGGGTTGGTAACACAACCTTGTAGTAAGCCCTTGCCAGCACTGAAGATAATCAGCCAGGCTTTCTCCTCCCTTTTGTTTGGAATTGCATAGGTTGAGTGAGAGTTCATTTTCAACATTATGTGCGTTTTGGGCCACAAACTTTTCAGATAATTCTGCGAAAGTGGAGACTATGCCGTAAGGAATTTTGTAGAACCATTCAAGAGCGGTGCCTCCCAAGCTTTTGGGAAATAGTATCATGAGGAAGTTATTGCTATAGGCCACTTCTTGACATGCCATGTAGAATTCTTTCACGTGACTCACGGGATCACCCTTCCACCGATATTTATCAAATTTTGGGGTCTCAAAGTGCTTGGGGAAGGGTATGGCAGTGATAGATTGATCGAATGGATAAGGACATACCTCTTCGAACTTAAATATTTTAGCCTCTGTCCCAACTTTTAGCTCCTTGAGAGAATTCTTAATTTCCTCCCATTCATGATTGACTTGCAGGGGAGGATTGTTGATCATGATTGCAGGATTTCCTTGAACCTGATACAGATCGAATGGCAAGTATGGAGGATTCTGTGGGGGATATTGTGGTGTTTGGTATGATGGTTGCTGGTTAGCGTACACGGGTTGTTGTGGTGGAAGCTATGGTTGAGGGGAGTATTGCAATGGAGGAGGTGTCGATGCTTGATGCTTGTATTTATTGTGGCGTTGGATAGGTGGGATGAACTTGTTGTGCACCTGCATAAGTGTTTTGTGGCAGAATGCCCCCAATGAGAACTTGTTGTGGAGGGGGAATTGTCTATGATGCAGCAGAAGATGACATGACTATGTAATTGGTGTAATGAGTTTGCTGTTGTTGCACGGGTTGGATAAAATGATTAGCAAACTATTACAGTGGTTGTGCCATGAGGGGATTTGCCCCCTGCATTTGTAGTTGTGGCTGCTGTGTAGTTTGGATAGTGGGCTGTGTAGCTATGAAGGGGTTGATTGGGTGTTGTTGCGCTTGGGATGTGAATGGGTTGGTGATTTTTTGTTGCAATTGTTGTTGCTGGGATGGTTGTTGGATGGATTGTTGCTGCTAAATAGGTTGATGTTGTTGCTGTTGGATAGGTTGTTGTTGTTGCTGTTGGATAGGTTGGATGGGAATTTGGGGTATGGCAAAGGGATTCGTGGATGGTTGAAGTATGGGGGGATTTGGGTTGAACAACGTTTGAGGTGGAACTGCTGGCATTCATTGGGATTGCGTTGCTGGTGGAGCGGAAAAAGTGGACCCTTACAAAAATAAGGGTTGGTTACAGGCATTGGTAGGTGGCATGCCTGTGGTGAAGAAAGGCAGAATAGACATGGTGAATTGGGTGCTTTGATGATGTGAACTAGTTGTAGCACTTTGAACGGGTTGAGTAGGAATGGGTGGAATGGTGGTTTGCTGTGTGCTGACTGGTGGTGGTGGTGGAAAGTTTGCAATGGATGTTGGGATTGCTTGCAAAAGAGGAGTGACTGTGGCTTGCAGAGGTGCTTGCATAGTGATAGGGGGTATTGTTTGTGGTGCTGATGTGGCATTAGGAGGTGGGGCTCCTGAGGTAGGTGAGGGTGTTGTGTGTATGATGGAAGGTGGAATGGAGGGATGAACTACTTACATGAGAAGAGTTCCCACTTGTAGGGCTCGTTGAAGTGGATCAAAAAATTTGTTTCTAGTGGGATAAGGATGTTTCCCTAGAAGTGCCATAGGTCATGTGACAAGTGTGGGTATAATCCAAGGTGGAAGTTGAAGTCCTTGTTGTTGGATGTCCAAGAGTACCTGGTTGTTGTTACATCCAGTCATGGTGTTTACCATGTGGACAAGCGCTGGATGGTTGATAAATGTTTCCACGGTACTTAGAGTGGGAGTTTCATTAGTGTCTACCCAGATATGTTCGATTTGATCATTGGGCTGAGGTGCATAAGTGACCATGGTGTTGGTATTGTCAGTCGTAGGATTAGATGAGCTAGCGGCAAGAT
>MU226655.1:18409-35541 GCA_018584345.1 Thuja plicata | reverse complement strand
CAAAATTGGCATTAATATTGAGTAGCTCAATATTTCAAAAGAGGAGACAAAGTTGTAAGAGGGAATTAAAGAGGAATGGGTGCCCATTTTGGAGAGAATTTCCCCATGTGGGTGAGCATTCCATTATTGTTAAAAAGGTTAGGAATCACCCATTAAGCACGGTTAAAGGATAGTTAGGTGGGGAAGTATACTTAGGAAATAAGGTGATGGGAGTAGGGTAGGAATAGGGTAGACTTTAGGGTAGGATTAATAGGTTCCTAGCTAGGGTTTAGATTATAATCCAAATTGAATTTGAATAAATCATGCTTTAGAAGAATTAAGAATATGGAGGATTTAATAAAAATAAATTTATTAAAAGGGGATTTTGTGGAGGCAAATGTATTTAAATAAAATACATTAGAATAATTTAAACTATTGATAAATGAAACTATTTAATTGATTGAATTAAATAGTTAGAGGAATAATAGGGAAAATAATATTAATATTTGTGGACGTCTACATGCCCACTATCTGCAAACCCTGGAGAGTGGGTCTTTATTGTTCCATTGACCATAACACATACAAATTCATGTGGAACCTCAATGTCCGGCTGACATTATTCAGCTGAAAGTCCATATGATTGGCGATAATAGTTACCTAGTCAAAGGTCTGTCCATGAGTGGTGATGTAGTATAAGAAATAATACATCCATGCTGAAAAGTCCCTGGCATGGGGTTCCCTAAAGAGTCTGCACAAAAAGATGATCCCTGCCTGTACACATTCCTTGAAATCTCTGCGGGGGATCTCCAACTTCATTTTATTGTAGTCCCTCCTCGAGGACTTCAACTAGTAAGAATTGAGATGCTACCGTGCAAGCTGGGGAACTTTCTCAAACTCCTTCAATGATGCAGAATAGGAGATAATAGTAGCATTTATGAACTAAGGGGTCCCCAGTCCCAAAGCTAAGGTGGCAGCATCAAGAGTAACAATGGTTGTTGGGCAATTCAGTGGGAGGGAAGCAGCAAGAAAAACAACCCGGATGGGGACGTTGTAGTGCTTCGCCAGGTGGAGAATCATCTCTAGTGCCTACATCGAGTAGGGGAAATAGAAAGCTTTGATAATGTTGGAGGTGGCCATGTTGTTTGCCATATCATCTCTTCCAGATCGTTGTTGATACATTGTCCGGACAAGGCCCTGTAGTTCCGCCCATGGTTCGGCCTCTGTGTCAGTGATATCCTAGAGTTTGGAATCCACTTTGGACCCACAAGGACACCATCCCTTGGGTATTTGGATGCCAATGGGAGCTTGGCCAACATTTTTCTCTGGCTTTGTCTTAGTGGCCACTCGAGTGGAGGTAGTCAGAAGTTCTAGACTTCCAGGAGGAGTTGTTACTTCAGACATTGTTTGTTGGATGATCTACAACCTGTAAGACCAGAAAACCATTAATACATGTGATAAAATATATAAAGTGATTTTATGGACTCCGGAGAGTTCACCACCATTTCACTCCTATTGTCAAAAGACATTAGCTTGCATCAAATACCAAAAATATAACAATTAACAACTTGCATGTAATTTGATTGACACCCAGGGGTTCCAGGGATTTTGGTCTATGTGATAAATGGGATGAAGGCCCGGGGACTTCTCAACCCTCAGAGTTTGGAGAAACTAGTCGTTCTCAAAGTGACCAAGCATTGAGCCGTACTAGAATGATGTGGGTTGTCACATGGTCACTCAATAAACTACGTAATGGAATTAATGGCGACAGATGTATGGACACGGATGAATTTAATGCCAGATGGGATGATTTTTAATGCTCATGCATGGGGGTTTTAATCCTGCCATCAATTATGAAGCGACGGAGGAGAGAGAAAACCACCATGGCTCAACCAGGCAAGGTGCCAAGTTCAAACCAGGCAGACACCAGGCGGGCGAGCTTGAAAGAGTATACAACATGGTGAGTGTAGAAAGCTCACCATAGGAAGGGTTTGACATGACAATGTACAGACCAATATACAGACCTAATTTACATGGGAAGTTGAAGAATGACAAAATTTACATGAAATGACCCTATCCTACAGACTATTTACAATTTACAGAGAAGTTATGATAATTTATATAGAAATTATAAATACTTAGAGAACTTCTAAGAATTTACACTATTTACAGGAAAATACAATGCAAGGAAGGAAGACAACCTTCCTGCGGAACCATCCCACTAGCGGGAGGTGACGAAAAACTAGAAGACAGAGCAAACAAAAACTAAGACAAGATCAGAAAAGAAAGAATGAAGCAAAAACCAAAGAAATAGGAAGAATCCGAAGGGCCTACCTTGAAACTAGGAAATGCGGGAGGAGGAGCACGGGAGGTGCTCTACAAACCAGAAAGCTTCACAGACCATGAACACCGAAAACCTTGTAGGGAAGCTGAAAATGCGCACAAGCTTGAATACCAACTTCACTACTAAGCATTGTTAAACCTTCCAAAGCAAATTGTACTTAACACAAATTCGCTCTTAATCACTCTGGATAATTTGTTTGTGGTAAATGTGAAAATGACAAGTGAAACTTCATTTATACCCCTAGGGTAAAACATATCACTTCCTTCTGCAAGTACTGAGAAAAGAAAAATCTCCAGACTCCAAGCCCGGTGATCCTGTGCAACCATACCCTCTAACAAAAGAGGAAATGATGGCAAAGAATCCTTGAGTCTGGAATCCGGCTAGCACAAAGAAAAAAAAAACTCTAGGACTAGGTCCCGGAGAAAGAGAAACCCAAAAGAAAAGAAAACAATGACCTCGATGAAGTGAAGGCCAGAATAAAACAAAAGAAAAAGGAACAAAGGCAAAAGCGAAAAGGGGGACCCAACATTTTAGCAAAACAATGTAGGGACGGGTATGCAGGGCATAAGAAGAACTCCACAAGTTCAGGAAGTATGGATATTCCATTGGTGAACTAAGCATATTATTTTCTTAGGGGGAACACTTATAGATAAATAAATTATTGATCCCCTAGATTCATGAGCCATAAAGATATATATGCACATTATGGTGTAAATTTCTATGATTTAGTTTTTGTGATTGTGTGTAGAACGCACTGAGATTTCTTGGTTAATATGTATTTGATATCAACTATTATTGTTGGTTGAGTACCAACTAGTGGATACATGTTAACCAGTGACATGATACTATTCGTACCGTTAAAGTGTGCAATGTCTATTTATCTAACGATAAATAGAGGGAAAGTAACATCATTTCACACCTTTACTTTCATTTAAGTATTTGAGAGCTAGCTTGAGATATTGTGTGCAACAGTTTATTTTGTGATTAAGATTTTGAGCTAAATTGTTATCAAGTTTTTGTGAAGCCCTAAATGGTGTATTAAAAATTATCAGTTTAGTCTATCATTAGATTTGTGTGTTGTTGCAATTGATCTTAATGGCAAAGAACATTAATACTCAAGTTATGGTTAACATCACTGAGGAGCCTCGACCCATATTCAAAATGCATCAGATCAAAGCAATTGAGATTGATATGCCAAGAGTCCTATCCAGTATTCCTCAGGGAGTGATGCTGATCAAAGATGTTTGGTCCTATATTTATTGTATAATTGAAGAATTGTGAGTTGAAGAAATCAAGGAAGATTACAAGGTATGTGCATCAATGGTATGTTGAAAGACGAGCATAAACATCTACAAACAAAGGGTTTAGCGTATGCAGTAGATATTCCCACTGAATTTCATCCTGATTGGATTCTCTATGTGATAAGAAGAATGCATGATCAGTTCATATGGTTGGATAGACCACACAAGATTTCTGAGACAATGATTCATAGGGTTATAAGGTTTCATGCACAAGGACTGGAAAGTACATTAAGAACAGTGGAAACTCATTTGGTC
Source organism: Thuja plicata (assembly GCA_018584345.1). Taxonomy (NCBI): domain Eukaryota; kingdom Viridiplantae; phylum Streptophyta; class Pinopsida; order Cupressales; family Cupressaceae; genus Thuja; species Thuja plicata. Next base: position 31,665 of record MU226655.1, on the reverse strand, counting down.
ACCAAACTAAGAAATCCAAACAAGGCGACAAAGCAATGACAATCGATCATATTGAAGACAAGGAAGTTCACTTTGCATCCATGGCGATAGGTTATCGAGTTTACCAGCCTAGTCGAGATAACAATGTGCCAGGTGGTGCTATTCATATTGCCTATTGGATTATCAAAGATAATTCAGTATATGATCTATGTGAGATGATCAGGAGTCATTTTTTGACAAACAAGGAAATAATAAAGAGAGATAAGAGGTAGTCATTCAAGTACGGTTCTCTACTGGTATGTATGTTTTTCTATGTTAAAAAATTCTTCTCCGGTAGAGGTAATGTTACATGGTCAAAAGATAAACCGATAGTTAATCAGACAAGTGAATTCATATAACAATTAGGTTGTAAATTTAACAATGTCATGTGGGGTTATTTCAAAGATTTCCAATATAAGATGCATAAACGTGAAAGGATTCCAACTAGCATTGTAGAAAAGTATAAGAATGATATTTATTTCATAGTAGACACTTATTTATGCATTGTGCAAGCAGTGGAACCTACAAAATATTGGCTTCCTCCTATGGGATATGAAGTAGAGGGTGATTTAGTAACTCTACATGCTGATGAGTTGTTGTAAAAACCCTTAGATAAACAAGCACAAAGATTTGGAACCTGCATTTGCCAAAATTTAAAAGAAATTGAAGAAACTAGTCATTGAAAGGAAAATAATGAGAATTTTATATAGCCTAGAGAAGAAGTTTGGAAGTAGTGATGCAGGATCATCTTGCATTGCTGCATCTGAAATTAAAGATCCTTTAGCCAACATTCCTTCAACTTATGCTAAGGTGAAGAGAAAACAAAGAAAACCAACTGTTATTGAAGCTAAGTCTAAAGTGGAATAAAAAAGGAAGATAGGTCAAAGCATTCCTACTCTAAAGAAGACTTAAAAAAGGAAGAGAAAATCCACAGAGGAGAAGGATGTTCAGAAGGAAAATGAAGAGGATGAGGAAGAAAGGACAAAATAAGACAAGGATGCATTTGAACTAAAAAAGAGCGGTGAGACAAAGAAGGCCCCTTATATTGATGATATCGAAAAAAATATTGTGGATAATGGTAGACTATCTACTGTTGGCAGAAGATATAATTTGGGTAGCAATGAAAACAAGAAGTTAGAAGATGCAATTACATATTATTTTCAAAAATTTTGTAGAACACCTTTAGAGATCCATTCTTGCATTCCTGATGAACTATATCATTTTATTGATGCTAGATGGAGAGCCACATTGCAGTTGGACAAAGAAATTATGGAAAGAGCACTAATCCAAGTGCAACCTGAACTATGTGCTGAAGATGCTAAGATAATGATTGATGCTCACAAGCATAAATTCAAAATAAAAAGCAGAGCAACTAGACTTCTAATTGATGACACATAGAATGTTCATATTGAGAATGTTGAGACATGGATGAACCTATTAAAGATAAAGGAGGTAGAAAGACAAGAAGAGAAATTTCAAGCAGAGTCCAATGAACTTATGCAGGGAGATGACACTTTTTTATAAATCAGTTAATTGGGGATGTTGTTCTTGATGTCCCTAACCCAGTGCAAAACATTAGAGCATAAAATACCAATTTATTAAAAATAGGTGGATATGAGATTGAAATTGTAGACATTACTGTGTGCTAAAATGTGTCACACTTCTATGAGTCATTATATTCAAGATTTCTCAAGAATGAGGTCTTGAATGGAGACTCATAGCTCTCTATTCATGGAGTACAAGGGTTTGTAATGGAGGCCCTCAGATTGACCTAGTTTGTGCCCCTGCAAGTACGCCATAAAATGAGAGATTCAAAAAGGAAAAGCAAGAATGCTAGTCTCCATGATCATCAAGTATGCATGCAAATGAAAGCTATTCTATATGATAACAATGCAAGAAATGAAATTAATCTAGATGATAACAATGCATGATTATTCTATGAAAGGAAATACAAATGCAAGATTAATCTATGAAAGGAAACATGAATCTAATCTAATATGCAAGTACAAAATTAATCTAAATGGATTGTCATGGGGCATGAAAGAAGAAGACAAGAAGAGAGAAGTTGCAATATCCAAGATCAAGTGCTCAAATTCTCCTCCAAAATTGCTCTCCAAACCTACAACATAACAATAGCATAAAAACTCTATATCTCTGATTTGATCCCCCCAAAATGAGAAGGAGAGGGCTCCTTATAAAGGAAAGTGTGGAGAGGAATGCATCCTCAAGAGCAATGTGGGATAAATCCCTCAAAAGGAAAGTAAGAGGAAAAAATCCCACCACTTAGAAATATGTGTGGAGAAAAAGGAGTTTTATTTATTTTTTTATCAAAAAGAGAGCTTTAAGTGGGGATTTTATTTATTTAATTAAAGAAGGATTTTCTTTCAATTAAATAAGATTATTTTATTTAATTAAAATAGAGATTTTAATTAAATAAGATAATATTATTTAATTAAAAGAGATTTTAATTAAATAAGATAAGATCATTTAATTAAAAGATTTATTTTAATTAAATAAGATTATTTCATTTAATTAAAAGGGATGTTTTCTTTTAATTAAATAAGATTATTGATGAAATGATCAAACCTTAGGAAATATTGAAATAATTGAATTAATTACGATTTGATCAAGGAAATTGATTTGAATTGAAAATGTTGCAAAGCATTGATTCGGGAATTTGATAAATTGATTCAGTCATTTGATAAATTTGAAGAATGGGGGCCCATAGTATAGGCAACCATTTTAGGGTGCATACATTTGCCCATCTTTGACTAATGTGTGATCTTTATGGGAACACATGTAGTCAAAGAATACAGTTGAAGTGTGAGATTGATTTGGGATCACAAAACAACCCAGACATGTGATCCTTATGGGAATACATCAGGACAAAGATAAGTTGTTTGAAAAAGACAAAGTCAACACCCCTGTATATAGGTAATTGACATGTCCAAGATAAGAATTTCAAGAAAGGTTGCCCCAAGCGAAGCAATTGATAGGATTGATAAACCTGAATCAAGGAATGAAGTTTGATAGGTACTGCCCCCTCGTGATCAAAATCAAAATGAGATAGAGGAGAAACAACAAATTGATAAATTTGATCAAATTGAACTAAAGATAAGGTTCTTGATGTAAGATGAAACATATAATGATCACATAACCAAGGTAGATCAACAAGCATGAAATATTATGCCCCAAGGTTGAATTAGAAGAAAATAAGTGGGGTGAAAGCGAATGGAAGATAGAAGTTTGGAAGATGTGGAAAGAAATGGAGAGAAGAAAGAGAATTTGCCTTAAGAAAGAGAATGCCCCAAAATCAATCAACTATTTAAGACAGAAAGTTTTGATTGAGATCACAAAAGAAGATAAGGAAATGAAGATGAGAACATGATCATAGTTGATTAAAAGTCCACAAGAAAGATGAAGGAAAACCCCCCTCAAACTCATAATGCAACCTAAAATGCAAACTAACATGAGGTCTAACAATGCAAGCTACATGAAAATGCAAAGGTGTACTTGCAATAGAGCAACTGTAACATAGAGCTTTGTGTTCATCATTCATGAGAGAATGTTAAGGAACTTATTTTCTTCATTGGGCCATTATTAAAGGACATCAAAAAATCACACAATCATCACTAGTCACAAGCGCAACTATGAAGATATGAATGCGATTTATATCATATTGGAATGTTGAAAGATTTTAACATAAGCATCAAAGACATAAATGTCAAGATAACTTCGTTGTTAGCTTACCCAATTTAATATAGCAAAACCACGCTCGCATCAAGGCATAGAGGCCAGGATGACCAGAAGAATGGTTGTGCAAAAATAGTCAAGGATGAAGCCTCAAATTTCCTAAGTGTGTCAAGAGAACAACAAGAGACACTCAAGAGTTTCAAGACCACACCCACAAGCAGAAAGCAAATAAAAACATGCCCCATGCCCTAATTCCTCTAGCTATGCATAATGGAGAGACTTATTAGACAAGGACACTCAAAAAAAATCAATAACAGTTAGCACACAAAGAAAATATCATGACATAGCTCAAGCATTATGTTGTGTTTAAAAATTTAAGTGTGTTAAATGATACTGAGTTTTGAGGATAAGGATCGAATGCTTGCAAGCAGGCAAGACCACATGAAAAAACTGGGTAAGACCAAACCGATAAGTGATGAAAAACACTCGATGTCAGGGGTTGTGTTGAAAAACACAATTGGAGTGGAGTTGAAAAACATTGTTTGTTAGGTCTCCTAAAGATTAACGCATCCAAGAGACCGAAGCTAACACAGTTATGCCCCCTAGACAAAGATAAAGACCAATTCCAGACTGAGGCAACAAGGACAAGGCATGATGGAGAAAGGCTAAGTGTCGAGGACTCACGCTAAGAAATAGGGGTGCAAAGGCCTCAAGTAGCACCTGTTTCCAGGTTTTCACCACTTGGATTTTAATTTTTAATTTTTATTGTTAATTTTTTCATTTTTTTCTTCTTTTTTTCAGGACTTTTTATAATTTTTTCTACGAAGGCGCATGTTTCCAGGTTTTCACCAAGGCACTTTTTCTATTTTTTTGAATTTTTTAATTTTTTTTTTGTATTTTTGGAATATATAATATTTTTTGGAGATACATCAAAGCGCCTATTGCTAGGTTTTCACTAAGATGATCATTTTTTTAGGACATTTTCTGATTTTTAGAATTTTTGACAATATATCATTTTTTTGGATTTTTTCAGGATCAATAATTATGTACAAAGGATGCCTCCAGACAGAATGAGCATCATGGATAGAACTTATTCAGGTGCAAGACATTGATAGGATCAGGGAATTGATCTCCCTCTGTTGTAGATAGTAAATAAGCACCTGACCCAAAATTTGCTATAATGATGTAAGGTCCAAGCCAATTAAGTTCAAATTTGCCCTTTTGATCTCTATGTTGTTGATTCTTGGGATTTTCACGTAGGAAAAGATCTCCCACTTGGAATTCTCTAGGGTGAACCTTTTTATTGAAGGCTTTGGACATGCACTTTTGATAAACCCTCATATGGTCAAATGATGCTTGACACTTCTCATCTAGATGTTCTAACTCTTGAAGTTTCATGGCGCGGTAGTCTTCATCTGTAACTAAACCTTTGAGGGAAACTCTAAGTGAAGGAATCTCAACTTCCAAAGGTAACACTGCTTCAACACCATATGCAAGGGAAAAAGGAGTAGCCCTAGTTGGAGTATGAATAATCATTCTATAAGCCCACAAAGTCAGATTTATCTGCAAGTGCTAATCTCTACCATTCTTAAAAACTATTCTATGCAAGATTTTAAAAATGGTTTTGATGGATGCCTTTGCTTGACCATTTCCTTGCGGGAAGTAAATGGAGGACCAATGTTGTCTAATCTTGAATTTCTTGCAGAGTTGTTTAAGGTCCTTATTTGAATTGGCAACCGTTGTCAATGATAATCTTGGAAGGCAGTCCATATCGATAGATGATATGGTTCAGAATGAATAGAGAGACTATCTTTCCCGAGGCAATAGAAAGTGGGACAAATTCTACCCATTTAGTGAAGTAATCAGTAGCAGTGATAAAAAATTGTGTCCACCTAATGAGTTGGGATGAATCTTCCCAACAAGGTCAAAGGCCCAGCGTTGAAATGGCTAGAGAGATATAGAAGGAACGAGCTCCCTGCCTAGAGTATGTATCAGATTACCATGTTTTTGACATTTTTCACATGAATTTTTAAAAGCTACTGCATCAATATACATTGTAGGCCAATAGTACCCTTCCCTAAGCAACCTTTGGGCCATCTCAAGACCATTGGAATGTCCCCCATAGATTCCCTTGTGAATGTCAACTAATGCTTGGTCGAATTCTTCCTTTTCTAAGAATCTAAGAAGTGTTCTATCTAGACCCCTCCTATACAAATCACCAGCAATAAGGGAATGGTGAGAGGCATTTTGGGTAAGGTTTCTACATTCAGATCGGTTAAAGGTTTTAGGTATAATGTCATCATGAAGATATGAGTAAATGGCACCATAGCGAGATGACTCACAACCAACAAGGGTACAAATGACATAGCTTTCTTGAGAGTCATAGATAGGGTGATGTAGCTCTTCCACCAGGAATTCAAATCTTGATTCATGTTGCTCTTATTGAAAGAGTGAAGCAAGTGTAGCCATAACATCAGCTGCTTTGTTTTTTGCTCTAGGGATTTGCTGAAACATGAAAAATGTGAAGTAACATTTCAAGGAATCAACCATTTGCTTGTAAGGTACTATTTTCTCATGTTTTATTTAATATTCATCATTAACTTGGTTGATTATCAACTGTAAATCCCCATAGATGTGTAACTCTATGATTCTCCATTCTATGGCCATCATAAGTCCATTTGTTAAAGCTTCATACTCAACAATGTTTTTTGTTCATGGGAACAATAATTTATAAGATAGGGATCATCTACCCATGAGGAGAAACAAACAACACACTAACTCTTGAACCATTTTTCATAAAGGATCCACCAAAGAACATCTTCCATGTTCTTTTAGTCATATACATGAGGTGCTCATCTAGGAAGTCAACTTGAATAGGTGCATTAACTTGTATTGGGAAATCAACCAATTGATCTGCTATGGCTTGTCCTTTGATTGCTTTACGCTCAATGTACTCTATGTTGAACTTTGAAAGGATCATCATCCATTTAGCAAGTCTACCTATGAGGGCGGCCTTACCTAGCAAATATTTGAGTGGATCTATTTTTTCTATGAGGTGTATAGTGTGCGCAAGCATGTAATTTTGCAACTTTTGGGAAGCAAACACAACTGCAAGGAAAGCTTTCTCAATGTTGGTGTAGTTAACCTCATATGAAACAAGAGTGCAGATAATATGGTATATTTCTCTTTCTTTCCCATTTTCATCAAGTTGGGCTAGTAATTCCCCCAAGGAAGATTCTGTCACTGAAATGTATAGAATAAGTGGTTTCCCCGGGATAGGAGGCATTAAAATGGGAGGATTTGCCAAGTAATTCTTGATTTGATCTATAATCTTTTGACAATCCTCATTCCAAACACATTTGACTCCTTTGCGTAAATTCTTGTTGAAGGGGTGAGATCTATCCGCCAATTGTGAAATAAATCTCCTTATAGTTTGAAGACATCATTGAAGACTCCTCATTTGACTAATGTTTCTAAGAGGTGGCATATCTATGATTGCTTGGACTTTTTTAGGGTCTACCTCTATTCCTTTTTCTGAAATGATGAAGCCAAGTAGTTTTCTAGAGGTGACTCCAAATGCACACTTTTTAGGATTTAACCTTAGTTGAAATTGTTCCATGCGATCTAGAATGACTTCTAAATAATCTAAGTGTGTATCACTTTGTTTAGACTTGGCCAAGGTGTCATCCACATAATCTTCCATGTTTTTATGCATCATGTCATGAAAAATGGTTGTCATATCTCGTTGATAGGTGGCTCCTGCATTTTTTAATCCAAAAGGCATAACGTTCCAACAATAGGTACCCCATGCATGAGTGACTACAGTCTTTTCTTGATCTTCAGGAGCTATCTTAATCTAATTATACCTAGAAAAACCATCCATCAAGGAATAAATCTCAAAACCCACAGTCATATCCACTATCATGTCTATATTGGGAAGTGGAAAGTCATCCTTTGGGCATGCTCTATTGACATCTCTAAAATCAGTGCAAACTCGAATGAATTTTTCATGTTTGGAAACTGGTACAATGTTTGATATCCATTCAACATAGGCGATAGCTCTTATGAAATATATTTCACTAAGGAGTTTCTCCAATTCTGCTTTGACTAGGAGAGCTATGTGAGGATGCCTCTTTCTTAATTTTTGTTTAATTGGTTTGACACCTGGAGCTATGGGCAAGTGATGCATGATAAGATTAATGTCCAACCCTGGCATATCTGAATAAGTCCATGCAAAGTTGATTTTCTTTGTCTATAAGAACTTAGTGTAAGCTTCTTTTTCTTGAGGTGACAAGGACTCAGCCAAGTGTACTATTTGTGGAGCCTCATATGTACCCAAATTGACTGCTCGTGTTGGTTCAATAAGCACTTAAGATTTATCTTGAAAATAGCTGGGGAGACGATCAAGTACCTCATCCTTAGGCACTTTAGATAGGTTTTCACCCTTGGATATGTCATTTCTTTTTACTTTTTTCAGTTCTGACACCGCCACACAGTGGTTTTCACCATCATAACTCCCCTTCTTTTGATTTTTTTGTCTTTTTATTTTGTGACTAAGGTACTTGATGTCTGGCTCTGTCATGCTGGTAGCCGATTCAATGGTGGAAGAGACTATAGGTTCAATGGCATTTAGGTAACAGGAAATCTCATAATCATTTTGAAATGTTAAGAGCTCAGGTTCTTGATAGTGTTGGGACCAATCAATGAGGTCAGGATGGACAAGAGGAAAGTCAAAAACTGGTTCAAGGTTATAAATGTGAATGATATTATTGCTGGTGACCGAAGAGTCAGAGTCTGTCAAGTATCCTTATAAGCTACTCAAATCAGGATTCGTCCTAACAAGTGAAGAATCACCCACTAAAGCAACACTTGGGCTCAAATCCTCTAATCCTACACGTGAATCTTTGGCTACCTCGGGTTGAGAACTATAAGTGTGGATAACATCAATGTCTCTATCAACTGTGGAGGACTCATAAAAGGAGTCCCATTCATACTCATATGAACTTGTGTTTGAACTGTGACAAGGATGTTTACACCATGAAGGTTTGGGACATCTTGAGGTGGAAGTTCTAGTGTCATCAAGAGTAACTCCTTCTCTTTCTATTAAATGAACAAGATTCTTTCATTGACATTCTCTGAAAGGATCTTCTATATCTGATTCACATTGTTCTAAAGTTGCAACTAACACCTGAGTGATCAGAATAACTGAATCTCCCTAGAGGAGATTAGTGGAAGGGACCCAATCTTCACACATGTCGTGTTGATTTGTCAAACTAGGTATATATTCTTGTTCATCTTCACTATCTGACTTATCAAGGATAGGAGTAGCGTGCTTGTTGTGATTTGCAAATCCTAGGCCAACCAGCTTCTTAGACTTGCGTCCAAAAAGAGCATGATCAAGAGGTTCGGCTCTAGCATCCAATCTATGATTAAGAGGGCCATGTCCATGATAGTCCATCTATTTGACAAAAGTATACCCTCTTCCATAAGCCTAAGGAGAGGGAGAGAAGTTCTTATTGTGCATATATTTTTCTTCTCTATAGATCCATTCTCTAACAAATGTCTCCTCTTTCTCATCTTGAATAGGCACTGATGATTCTACAAACGTGCCAAATAAAGTCATAGCTGAAGAGGAAGGTTTCTTTTCTTGCAAAGGCTCTACATGAGACTTGGGTGAAACTGGTAATGTTGTGATGGAGTTGAGTTTATACCCCCCCATGCCAAGGTCTATCGACTTAAGCTTATCTTTACATTTAGCTAAGGTTGAATTAAAATCTTCTGCTTCTCTATTGAGGGGAACATGAGTTCCTGTTGAAATGGAATTGATAGATAAAGCGTTATCCCCAGGTATACAAATCTCTATTCCATTATAGGGGGAACTTAACACACTGATGGTAAGTAGATGACACTGCTTGCATATCATGAGTCCATGGTCTACCAAGTAAGATATTATACGCAAGGGGTCCAACATCAACTATTTGAAATAAAATATCTTTTTCAACAGGGCCAATCCTAAAAGGAAGGAAGGCCAACCCCTTGGAACTTCTTTCTGCCTCATCATAGGCTTTGATAGTAATCCTTTTTCTGGTATCTATGAATTTCTTAGAATAACCCAATTGTTTCAAAAGATTAAAGGAACAAATATTTAGCCCAACACCCCCATCTATCAACACGCACCTAACACGGGTTATGTGGATCATGACCTCAATATGAAGGGAAATATTGTGTGGGTGGCTCAAGGCTTTATCATCATCCTTCAAAAATGTAAGGTAATGAGGGCTAGCAATATGATTAACCATGTTCTATAATTGATCAACATCTAAGTTTTGGGGATGTTCGCCGTGCGCAAAGCATCCTCAAGGACTTGCTTATGTCTTGGAGACAACTCTAAGAGCTCAAAGATTGAAATCTGAGCTGGGGTTCTCTACAAATGATCAACAAGAATATAACTTAACTTAGGATTGACTGTTGTCTTTAAGGTGACATTCTTGGATGTCACTTTCTTAGGTTTACTAGGTTGACTTGAATTGGGTTCTCTAATGACAATGGGACCTTGACTTTGTGTGACAGCATTAAGAGTTTGCGATGACACTTTAGAGTTAGGACCCCTCAGCACCACAATGAGTTCTTCATCAAAGATAGGAGGAGAGTCCACATCTAGATCATAACCATAGTGATCTTTACCCCTCATCATGTTGACATTTTCTTCTTAAAAATGAAGCATATTGATAGTATTCTCTGCATCTATGTAAGTGTAATTGATCTCAACATTTCCATTCTTAGCTTTAGAGGTTTCCCCCTTCTCATATTTGGGAAACGGTTCCTTGAATTCCTTATGATCAGTGTTGGTGTTCAATACATCTATTTTGAGCTTTCCATTGTCAATGAGATCTTGAATAAGATGCTTGAGTTTGTAGCAATTTTCAATGTCATGTCCAATACCATTGTGAAACTTGCAAAAGAACTTCTCATCCCACCAATGTGGCTTAACATCAGGTATATAATGCTTCATAGGATCTTGAGGATGTGCAAGGTTGTTGGCGATAAGTGTTTTCAAGACATCCTCATATGAGTCACCAAGTTTTGAAAATTGACTCCTCTCTTTCTTAGGCCTATCTTGGTATCTCGGTTTGTTCTCTTGTTGATGAGATGTATTGAGATTCATGGCTTGAACAACACTAAACAAGTGGAGCATAGTTTTATCTTTAGGTTGGGAGGAGTCCACAAGTCCATCATTGACCACTTGTTTGTTCCTATTCCAATGTGAGTTCTTACCTTTATCCTTGTTAGGGTTGTTGTTATTTTGACCATTGTTGTTGTTGTTGTTTCCATGTTTGGTCAAAATTCCTTGTTCTTATAAAACATCCTCAATCCTACATGTTGTTTCAACCATGGTGTCAAAGGAATAAAAAACCATCTTCCTAACTTCATACCGCATTTCGGGAACCAAGTTGCTAACAATGATATCAATCTTTTCATTTTTAGGAATGGTTCTAGAGTTGTGAGAGCATTGTTGTCTCCACCTTTGCAAGAAAGTAACAAAGGATTCCCCTTGATTTTTATTTAAATTACATAAGTCCAACATGGTGATTTATCTTGAAAGATTGTATGCAAAGTGTTGAACAAATCTATGAACAAGCTCTTTGAAAGTCTTAACGGGGGGAGTTATGTTGGTGAACCATTCCGTTGCTTGACCCTTAAGACTCCTTGGGAAAAATCTCATGAGGTATGAGTCATCTTGATGGAACTCAAAACTTGGGGTATAAAACTGGCGCACATGATCATGTGGATCTCCATTCCCATCATATTTGTCGTATTGAGGAATTTTAACCTTTCTAGGGAACTCTTTCATGTTAATACTTTTGTCAAAAGGATTAGGCCAAATTGAATCCAGTGAGAATGAATTCTTGGATGCTAACATCTTCTCCATCATGTTCTTAAGTTGTTTGATTTCCTCTTCTTGAGATGGACCTTGCTTCTTAATCTTTTGTCCACATCAAAGTTGTAAGGGACTCTAGCACCCTTGTTGATTAAACTCTCTAGGAACTTATCCTTGTTTTGCTCTAAATATTTCTCCACATACTGTTGGAAAAGTGGCTCTTGTTGCATTTTCATGAAGTCTTGGGAGGTGAGATCAACACTTGAGCTACTACCCCCATATTGTGAACCATGATGAGCATGTTGTGAAGGTTGTTTTGAGTTCCTAGGAGGTGTTCGTCTCCTATAATGATCATGTCTTGAGGCCCTTCTTCCTCTAGGGCTATGAGATCATGATGGAGTTCTTGAATGTCTCCCACTTCATGGAGTCTTAGAAGGAGTGGATGGAGGAGAGTTGTTTCCACCACTAACACACATGTTGTTGAATTGAACATTGAGTTGTTGAGTCAAGAGCCTATCTTTCTCTTCTTGGAAGGATTTCTTTTCCATTTCCACCAAAGTTTGTCTTTCCAATTCTAGGAGTCTAAATTTCTCTTCCTTTTCATCTTGTTCATTTTGGAAGGCTTTCTTTTCACGCTCAATCCTCTTAAGTCTTTCACTCATGTATCTTGAAGATGTTTTGAGCGGTGAAATTGGTCTTGAATTTCTAAACAAGTTGTTGGTATAGGTTGCATTAACATGAGTTTCATAAAGTTCATCTCCTTGGTTCTCATGTTGTGATAAATCATCTTGATAAGTTTTCCTCTTACCTCTCTCAGCCCTTTGGTGTGCATCCAGATATCTAGTTGAAATAAGGGGTGAGACTGGGCGACTGTCACGAGAGGAACCACCAAATGAAATAGCATCTCTATGCTTCACAAATATGTCATCAAGGCATTTATTCATCTCTTCCCTCTCTCTCTGAGTCATTGTGTAACTCATATCCATAGAAGAGTGAGAAGATGCTAAGGGGGTATCCAACTCACTAAGGTGACTCTTGGAATCAAACCACACTTCTAAATTGTTCCTAGGTGATTGATCAAATATGGGTTCTTTTCCCTTACGTTTTTAGCGAGTTTTGTTAGAGTAGTCGAGTATTGCTAATAATTAAATTAGTTAATTATTAGTTCATCTACTCTTAGCTTAAGTTAGACTTAGGAAAGTTTCCTTTTCTGAGTTGTTTCCCTTTTAGGGTTTCGGTATTCCTTTATAAGGAATCACCTCTTTGTATTTCGTTAAGGAGATTGTAAATCATTTCATTGTTGTTAATAGAAGATTATTTCTTGCAACATGCTTTTTCAGTCTCTGGCCTATCGGCCGCCATAGCTTTCTAGATCCTTCTATCTTCTGTCTGCTTCTTCTTCTTTGTAACTGTCTTGCATGCAGGTGTTCTTGGGTAGATTGATGTTCATCAATTCTAATATGGTATCAGAGCTCTCCTGCATCCGGCTGTTCGTTATCTGTTGAAGCAGCGAGGGTTTGAAGCTTTCAGAAGCTTTTCCGGCATTTGTCTCTGGTTCTGGGGGGTCTGTATTTTTTGGAGCTGTTTGAGCCGAAATGGACTCCACCATTGCGTCCAGAAGGCCTGGGAGAGTCGAAATCACATAAAATTTCAATCATTTTGGTTA
>MU226654.1:554836-568079 GCA_018584345.1 Thuja plicata | reverse complement strand
TAGCTCAACAATAATAGCTACTGGTCTCACTTCTAGCTACACTTGGTAATATCATCATAAGAATATGGCTTTTAATACCTGAACCTAGAATTGTATATTTTTTTGTTCTATAGACTGTTATTGTCTACAAAAATTTCCATTTAATAATAATGAAAAATTCAAGAACCCTTTCTAGATATGTCTATCATGTAAAAATTATAGAAGTTGGATCCTCAATCTCTTGCAACTCTTTCAGCACATTCTCGTTCTCAGAAAAAATCTCTTTTTAGTGATATAGTTTGGTGTCCCCTACATGTTATTAGATGAAGTAACTATTCTAAAACTACTATCATCTTCTACCTCTAGATATTGTTGAAAACTATTATGCTTAATTATAAAGGAAAATTGTCTTTTGTTCCACATAACGAGGTTGTTATTTTGTTATCTAGATGTGTTTTTGTTATTTTGATATATTTAAGACCTCTTCAATGATTTGAATTAAGTAGAACTCCTACAAATAGACCTCCCAAACCTAAATGATTTATGAATATTATAAATCAACTAAACGTAAAATTACTTTAATAATTAAATTAAAAAATAACATTAGCACCTACAATGAGTCCACTCTTAAATCATCATAATTATTGAGACATATTTTTGTTGTTTATATCACAATAGTTCATGAACATCATTTCGTGGAACCTATATTACAATAGTCCATCAACTAATTCTAAAGTTGTTAAGTATATTGATCGCATAATGTATAGATGATAAATACTCAAATATCGATTGGTTTGGATATTACATAAACTTTTTCTACTTTCCCATATGTTGAGTGTCTTATTAAAACAAGAGAGTAATAATAGTAACACACTTGTTTGCCACATATTTTCTTTCCTTGTAATAAAGTTTGATAGTTTTTTATTTTAAAAAGAAGACAAAACTGGGGGTTGACCCGAATAGAAAACCAACACAAGGAGTGCCGAAAACTAGCAAACCACCCACAGCAAACCCTCAGCCTATGCCAATTTTGAAAACCAAAAACCAAGAAAGAAAATCAACAGGCCCCAACTCCAACACACAGCGAGAAACCAGCCTAGAAGTCCGAGCAGGCCCCAACCTCACCTTGAATTTGGTAACCAGCCTATGGCAGTGATTAACAGTAAAGTTAGTACTAACAGTAACAAACAACAGATAGCAGAAATTAATAGTAAAAACCAGTCTGGTAGTCTTCATAGGCCCCAACCTCACCATGAGGTTGGTAACCAGACCGTGGTAGTAATTAATAATATAGTTAACATTAACAGCAAAAAACACCAGATAGCATAAACTAGAATTAATACGGAGATCAAATAGGCCAACAATGCCCAACTTGAGAGTCTAGTCAAAAAGGTTAACCATAGACAAAAAAGGGGGGCTAATTGGGGGTACCTTCCCCATCTTTTTAATAGGAGCTTCAGCCAATCGTCCGCAAGGAATTGGTACAGTTTTTCCTCCTTACACTCACCTCTCGGGTTTGTTTTCTCCATGCAAAGGAGTTGGAGTGTAGTGGCAGTCGCGCGCATGACCTTCACAGCAAAATCTGCAATCCTGTTGAAGCTTTCCCTAAGATTATTTATTTTCACTCCCATTTCCTTTATTTCCACCTTGGGGACAGATAGCAACTCCTGAGGACCAGCATTGCCAATTGGTGTGTCACTCACAGCATCAGGCATTTTATCCTCTATTTTTTTATGGTCCTCCGGGGTAATGTTTATAACCACTTGAGGGCTAGGGGATTGTGGGGTTAGGAGCAGGGAATCCGCTTTCTTCTTCTCAAAGAGTTTTCTGTTGGAGAGGTCATAGGCTGGGAGACTGAAACTGGCCGAGACTTGAGAGTCATGGCTTTTCACAGACCCCTCCACAATAGGTCTTTGCTTCTTTTTTTCCTTATTCTTCTCCTCAACCTTAATTTTCTTTCCCATTTTAGAATTCCCCCTAGTTGCCTGCTTGATATCTTCTTCCTCCTTTGAATCTTCTTCCTCTTCTTCCTCTTCAGTACACCTCTTTCTCACCACTTTTTGCTTGTATCTAGTTTTAGTGGCTAGTCTGTTAGATCTCCATCTGCTGTCATTCTCCTCCTCCTCACCTTCAGAATCAATGGTTATTTGGTCACCGTCGGCCGAGCTCTATTTATTTTTCTTGGAGACCGGGGTTTTGGAGGAAGTCATGGGGTCAGAGAGCGTGACTTGAAGCTCATTAGGGTTTGCAAAGTTCTATGTGGGGATAAGCAGAGAAACAGTCCTAGGCTGGTAGAGGGCTAAGTGGAAATTGTAAAGGCAAAGCATTAAGCCCTGATGGAGGATGCAATAATTCTACCTAGCTTTCATTTTTTCTCTAACATCCAGAACAAACGCTTCCATAGAATGGAGTAGGAAAAATGGAAAGGATATGGAATCATTGTACCTGAAGTGGTTGAGGAGAGGGAAATGGTAGTTGTAACAGGTGCCAAAGTGACCCTCCAGAGTGATGTACTTCATCAGGATGAGGCACATTTCATCCCATGGGCCGAGCAGCGATAATCTGTTGAATCCTCCCCTAAAACGTTCAGGAATCTCCGCTTTTTTAAAGAACCATTTCATATGGGTGTTGTTATGGCTTTTGGTGATCTTCTTCTATTTTTTCCCCTTTATGGAGAGACCCGTGGCTTGCACGATCACCTCCTCATTAATATCAAATGTTATTCCATTAATTGTTACTTTACACTCATCCCAAGTTTTCACCAACTGCAATGAGACCAGTTCATCACTGCCACCCATAGCCTTCATGAATGGGAAGAAACCGCCCTCCTTGAGGTTGTTAAGAATGCACAGATTTTTTATTAAGTCATCCTTGATCCTAGCGGGTTCCACCCACACCATGTCTCCGCCCATCTCCAAGCTATATTCAGGCAAGTCTTCCTCCTTAGTCTTAACCGACATCCCACCTTTCCTTCCTTTTTTTAGCACAACCCTAACCAGAGTGGAGCAATAAACCCAGCAAATGTAGCACTTTTGTCTCCAACCAAAAAACCAAGTGGTAATAATGTCTGCCTGCTCATAGAGAAGCCCCATACTATTCACATGGTTTGCCGATATGAGTGAATAAGCTTTGCATATCGAGAAATGATTTCGCCTTAAAGGCCATAAAGGCTTCATGTTGCAATTAATCACATCAGTCATTTCATTCTTTCCCTTGCGCGTGTTATGCTCCACGTCTTCTTTTAATTTGAAAAAGCTCATACTCTTTATAAAAATGGCTTTGATGGCCCATCTTTAAAGCTGACTATAATTAATATGACCACATCCCGTATCTCTTATAAAATTTGAAATGATGCGGCGCCTCATGAATTTTCCCGCCGACTTATTCGACCAATCAACATCAGCCTTGTCAGACATTATTAAATTTGCTTTCTTTTTCCACAAGCCAAATAACGTGCTTGGGTAGGGAGTTTAAGTTTCTCCAACATCTTAAGCTATCCACCGCAAGACCCAAGGTTTCCAGCATGTCTACCACCGCATTGCCTTCATGGTAAATGTTCTAAAGGTTGAATTCATCGAATCTGGGGAGCAGCGAATAGATGTCATGCAACACATTTGCCAAAATCCAGCCAGTAGTATAGTTTCCTTTAACCAGCTCAATAACAATTGTAGAATCACCTTCTATGATTAGTCTTTTAATTGCTATATCAGACACCACCTTCAGACCCCATAGGAGGGAAGAAATTTCAGCCAAATTGTTAGATCCCTTTCCAAGGTGGACCGCATAGGCCAGGATAAGGTGACCATTATGATCATGAAGAATACCTCCTCCCACAGCAATTCCATTAGAGGCAGCACCATCAAAGTTCAACTTAGTTATGTTTTCCTCTAGGGGTGATCATTTAGTGTTTAGTCTTTTCAGAATTTTGGAGTTGTCTGTCACATAGAATGAAGTGGGAAGAGCCCATTCCTTGGCTATCATACACTCTAGTCCCTTGGGGGGGCTAGGGGGCATGATTTTCCAATGATAGGTTTCCAGATTTTCCTTCAGTAGATTCACAGTCAGCCGCATTGTACCTTCAACATTACATTCTTCTCCTCAAAAAATATGGTTTTTTCATTCCTTCCATAGACCCCAGCAGACATGCGGGGGTAATAATCACCAAAGGATGTGAATGAGAGGATGCTCAGCAATTCAACCCCAGTTATTAATGAATATGTCTAAGTGCTCCGAAAAGACCCAGTCCAGCTGCAGTTTGCTCATTATTTTTTCCCACACCTGAGAAGCGTAAGGGTAGTGAATAAGAATATGATTTATAGACTCTGCCTGCATTTTACAAAGAACACACCTGTTGACCAGCTGAACCCCCCGTTTCTGGAGGTTGTCTAACATAAGTATTTTTCTGTGAAGAGTGGTCCACCAGAAAAAATTAATTTTGGGAATGAGCTGGGGGAGCCACACCTTTTCCCAACTCAACACATCGGCCAGAGCCTTAATGTTAGCATGGCATGCAGATTTGACTGTGACCTCCCCTGATTTGTTGTGGCACCACACTGCCTTGTCAACAATTTGAGAGATGGGGATCCTGATCTCAGCAATCATTTTATGTAGTTCCATAATGTGGGTTGGGATATGCTCCTGGTCATGATAAGCATTAGCAAGGTTCTTCCATTTAATATCTTGACAAATGTAGTCAGAGACTTTGTCTCCAAAGTTAGAAGTCAAACGATCTCTGAGGAGACAAATTTTGTTTCTACTGAGAGGTTTATATCCTACCCACCAATCTTCCCAGAAACTTATCTTCTTACCGTCACCAACCACCCATTTTAAGCCTCTAAGGAGGGATCATTTATATTTCACCATGAAATTCTAGAATTTAGACCCAGTGGGGTAGCTTTGACCCATTGGGAATTGGTCATTTAAGTAGTGTTTGGCCTTCAGAATTTTGCACCAGCCCGAGTTACCTTTAAAGAGTTGCCACGCAAGTTTGGTAATTGGCGCCTTGTTAAGATCTTTTATCTTTCTCACTCCCAGTCCTCCCACCTTCTTGGGTTGGCACACTGTTTACAAGCTAATCAGGTTCATTTTAGTCTTTTCCTCCGTTCCAGGCCATAGGAAGTTCCTTTGGATTTTTTCCAGTTTCTCAGAGGTTCTGTCATTGATTTTGAAAAGAGATAGAAAGTAAACCGACATTCCTTGGAGGGCCGCCGCAAATAGTTGAATCTTTCCCGCATTACTTAGGACCTTGCCTTTCCAACCTGCCAAATTTTTCTGTATTCTTTCAAGTATAGAGTTCTAGAAAGGGTCAGAGACTTCCTAAACAGTGAGGGGGAGCCCGAGATAAGTGTCAGGAAGTATACCACCCTTACACCCAATACATTCTATAATTTTCAATTGGGTTCTTTGTTCAGAATTAAAGAAGTAAATTTTTCTTTTACTGTAATTAATCACCTAACCTAAGGCCTCCAATTTTGCTTTTACTATAATTAATCACCTGACCTGAGGCCTCCGCATAAACATTCAACAAATCTTTCCAAGCTCTCGCTTCTCTGATGCAAGCTTTCCCAAATAGAAATGTGTCGTCCATAAATTGTTAGATAATTTTCGGAGGAAGAGTGGAGGCCGGTTTGAATCCAGCAATGTGGCCAGAAGCCTCCAGTCTCAATAGATTACGGGCCAGCACCTCAACCACAAGGATGAACAGATAAGCGGATAGGGGGTCACCTTGGTGCAAGCCCCTCTCCATATTAAAGGATCCCCAAGGAGAATCATTAACCAGAACTGCGAATTCAACAGTTTCTACTACCTCCTTGACAATTCTAATGAAATTTGCATTAAACCCAAGCTTATTTAGAACCCCATATAGGAATTTCCAAATCACCTTATCATACGCCTTAGAGATATCAAGTTTTAGTGCCATGCCAGCATTATTACCTCTATCCATTGAGTGAATGATTTCATGAGTAGTGATAGCCGCATCAAAGATTTGCCTTCCTAGAACAAACCCCTTCTGGTTGGGGTTAATAATTTTATCCAAGAGAGGTTTGATCCTATTAGTGATGATTTTTGAAAGGATTTTATAAACTGTGTTATATAGGTTGATCGGCCGGAAATCACTTAGTTCCTTGGGGTCTTGGATTTTAGGGACTAGAACAATGTAAGTTTTATTAAAACTCTTGAAAAAATTTCCAGTTCTAACAAAATCATGGGCAGCATGGATAATATCATATTTTATGACATCCCAAAAATGCTGGAAGAAAGCCGAGGGAAATCCGTCTGGCCCAGGAGATTTAAAATCCCCCATGGAGAAAACCTCAGTTTTGACTTCCTCTTCTAAGACCTTGGAAAGAAGCCAATCATTCTCTTCTCTAGAAATAACACTCGGGATAGCCTCCAGAAGATGGGAGCTAGAAGCGTCAGCCCCCCTCTGAAGTGGGTTACTAAAGGTATCATGAAAGAAATCTGCCGCATGTTTACCCATTTCTTCATCCTCACTCAACACCACCCCACCAGAAGCCAGTGATTTGATAGTGTTCCTTCCCTTATGAATTGAAGCAAATCTGTGGAAAAAAGTTGAGTTGCGGTCCCCTTCCTTGAGCCATTGGATGCAAGATCATTGCTTCCAGAAGATTTCCTCCCTTTTGATGTTATCTTTCCATTTATTGCTCCATCACTCTTCCTCAATATGAGCTTCCCCATTGGAGTTGCCCATGGCCATTTCATTTTGCAGGAGTTTAAGTTTTTCCTCTATCTCTTTTTTGCACTGGAAAATGTCCCCGAACTTGTTTTTGCTCCATCTGTGGGCCTCCCTTTTGATAATTTTAAGCTTCTCAGCTATTATAAACTTTGATGTACCTCTAATAGGCATTTTCCACCACCTTTTTATGCAGTCTTCAAATTCCTGGTGAGAATGCCACATGATCTCATAGCGGAATGGTCGGGGTCCAGCATGGGCTTTCTCCACCCAATCAAGAATCAGAGAGTGACCAGACACAGTCCGTGGAAGGTGCGAGAGACCTATCAGAGGGGCAATATCCCACACACCGGAGATCAACCATCTGTCCAGCCTAACCTGAATAAGGTGTCTACCTTTTCTATTGTTAGACCAGATAAACCCCGTACCCTGTAACTCAATATCAACTAAATCACTAATCCTCATGAAATTCACAAGCTCTTGCATACTATCAGAATAATCTTGGGAGCCTCCTAATTTTTCAGAGGGAAACAAGGGGAAATTAAAATCCCCAGCACACATAACAAGGAAATCATGGTTGGCATCAATGAGGTTAGAGATTTCCCCCCAGAGTCTACCCCGTTCAGTTCTAGAGTTTGGGGCATAAATGTTCAACATATACCATGAAGAATTATTCCAAGTAAAAAATGCAGCAAGAAAATTGTGAGAAGAACCCACAATTTTAACAGATAACTTACTAGGATTCCAGAGGGTAGCAACACCACTTGAAGCCCCATCAGCTTCACTGTATAGGAAGGCCTCCCAAGGCCAAATTTTATCAACCAGCAGCGCAAAAATACTGTGCTTCATTTTAACCTCTTGTATGAGGACCATATCAACTCGGAGCTCCATAATATACTTCTTTAAAGAGAACTATTTTTGCGGGCTGTTCATGCCCCTTATGTTCCATGAGAGGAACTTCATCTTTTACCTTTTTGAGAGTCTTCCAGGGTCAGTTGCCTTACGCTAGCAATGGCCCTTGCTGCTTCCTTAGCTCTGGTCGCCTTGCCAGTCGAGTGGCCCACTTTGTTTTCACTCCCTACATCAGCCTTCATTTTTTATTCCAGTCCATCACCCGTCTTCTTGCTCCTATTTTTCCTTTTGGGTTCTGACTAGTCAGGGATGGAGGTTGATGGCGACAGGCAGGAGGCTCTCAAAATTTCCTCTCCAAGGTCTAAACCGCATTTCCATTTGAAAGAAGTTTCCCCCGAGAATTTTCCCGTCAAAGCACTTCTAGACACCTGAGTCTTGTTTTCCATGTTGGTATCATAACCATTTGGACTGTTAATGATAGTGTTGGAGACGTCCGTTAATACTATGACCATTTCTCCGACAACAGGGGCCGTACCCATCTCCACTGCAGAGTTCACTCTGAGAATCTCACCTTCTTCTAAAGTCTCCACCTTCTCAGATTTTGTGTTCCTTTCTGGCTCTTCCTTTCTCTGTCCTTTTTCTCGGGCTTCAGTCTTCTCGTTCTTTGTGTTTGTTACAGACCCTTCTAACTCTAGTTCATTACCTTGGGGGGGGCTCCATCACTAGAAGGAAGAACAACAGTGGTATTCACCATAGTCACAACAGACTCACCATTGTTAACCTTAGGTGACGGGCAAGTGATAGGTTGTTCCTTCGGCCTAGCAGAGCCCTTGCAGTTAGTCACCACATGCCCATTATTTCCATAATACTGGCAACGTAGTGTGGCATTTTCATAAACAATGGCCTGGTTCCAGTTCCCCCACTTGGACTTAAGCAGTACAAAGTTGGGAAGTGGGTTATTCATCGTGACATTAACACAAAATATAGCAAACACCAAGTGAGATTTTGATAGAGTAACTCAGTCAGTAGTCACATAACTTCTGAAGGATTTCCCTATCAATCTAAACACTTTATTATCCCAAAAATCTAGGGGGAGACTAGGAAGCCGAACCCAAACTGAAGCAGCTTTTTGCAGATCAATTTCTGGGTTAAATCCAGGCTTCCATTTAGCCATCAGAAGAGCATGATTCCCGTAGTACCAGCTCCCTGTAGAAACACTGCTGAAATCCACCTCAGCATTAAATCTGAAAAGAAACAGCCCCCTTGGCATAGCAGAAACTGACAGAGATCCTTTCACTTTCCACCTAGCCGTACACCAGTTACGCACAATCTCTATGGTGCACCTAAAGGCCACAAACCTCCCAACGAGGGCAAGGTGTAGGGCAGCATATATGTCCTCCACAACTCCATCTGGGATAGAGATTTCAGGACCGAATTCTCCCGCGGAGAATTTAGGCATCTTAGGTGTGTCAAGAATCTCAGATCCCAACACTGCCATCTTCCATCCCCCCAACGCAACAGCATTATCCACCTTTACAGGCTTAGGAGGGGACTCCGTGGTATCAGTTAAGGCAATAGGCAACTCAACCATCTCAGAGGAAAATGAGCCAACCCCTACCAGAGGGGGTTCAAAATCATCTCTCCCCGCAAGGACCAGAAATAGGTCTGGACATTCACCTCCCAGCTTCACCGGCAGAGCGTGGGACAAGGCAGAAACACGCATTCAGAGCCAACGCAGAACCCAGCATTCAAAAGTTGCAGAGCGGGAAGAAGTCAGCATTCAAAAGTTTCGGTTATTCTAATAGTTCTTCAGCCATCCGATGTGAATAGATTCCTGTTTAATTATATTTGGGAGGGTTGCATCGGTTGAGCAGATATAAAGTAGGAATTCCTTTGGTTAGAGATGTAACTTGATTTTTAACCGTTCTTGAAACATCAGAGAATATCTAGACGAAAGAAGAAGTTGCTCAATTTTAAACCATTTTAGAATTGTTGAAGCAATATTTGCAAAATGTCAAATTCGAATGAGAATGCAAAGCCAAAGCAGTGTTCTGATAGCACTAAAGTGATTAAGAGGAAGAACAATAAGGGAAGAACGTTGCATCTTTCAGAGCTTCTTATTGGTAAACAAGTGCGTCCAGAGGTGTATGAGAAACACGCTAAGCTACCTATCAACAATACTAAAAACTGCAAAGGCAGTGACAATGGCACGCAGAATAAGAAGCCGAAGGAGAATGAAAACTTGAGCACTACCATCAGTGTGAAAGAGTCTTCGTTCTGCAATGGAGATGACAAGTGGCACGTTCAAAAACTTGGAAACCATCTTCGTTCTGCAACAGCGGGTAATAATATAAACCCAAACATGACAAGCTACAATTCCAGCTGGAGGAATTCCGAGCCACACTCAAATAGTAGTGGGCTATTGAAAACTGGAACGTTGCAAAACAAAGGAGACAATGATCAGATTATAATATTGATCAGAGTTCTAGACCAAACCCTACGGGTAGCAGTTCTGGTTACACTCGTCCTCTATATGCAAGTGAGTTTAGTAATAGGCCTTGACGGCAACAACCAATGCATATTGCACACCTACCATGCCCTCCCTCCCAATATCGTCAACTTTCCAACAACTGGGATGACGATGACAGAAATTACAGGCTTTAAGCTAGTTACTACTCTTTTATGCTGACATTCAGATGATATGCTACTTACATTTTCAACATAAGTACTCTCAACATTATAAGATTAATACCAGCTATTGCGCACTGGTTTGCGCATTTTCTAAATAATTTGAATTTAATATTGGGAGATGTATATGAAAGACAATTTTAAGATACTATATTGTGTTCAGTTTATTTTAAATAATTTTAATCATGCCAAGTGATTGGTAAATATTTACACATAATGATAGCATTACACTTCTATCATTTTTCTGATATTGGTCCTATAAAAATCTGGTATCTTGTATGTCTTTCATGTTATCAATCTTGGGAAATTAGTAAACTGATTCGATAAGAAACTAATGTTTTCTCTCACTTCAATCATCTCACAAAAGATCTACAAAGGTGTTTCGTAACGATACAAGTTTCCAAAAGGGTATCATTCCCAAGTGCATAGTTTTTGTTAATGTGTGACAAATTCTGACAAATTTATTCTATCTTAAATAGAAATAGGTTACATTAGGCATAATTCTATTTGATCATGCCTCAAAGTTAAGAACGATTTTTTTTATTTTTTTTACTTCTTTATTTTTTATTTTTATTTTATTTTATTTTGATAAAAAAAGTGGTGAGCCACTCGATTTTATACATGATTTAAAAGAAATATGTAATTTGAGAAAATAGAGATGACAAACTCAAAATGAGTCACCCTACCAATCACTAGCTGAAAAATCAAGTATACAAATTACCCTTACCCACAATTTTCAGTTTTCCATCCAAATATGCAGAAAAAAAAATTATCTACAAAGTCTAATATAATGCAATATAGTACTTACAACCATTACAAAAAGTATTCATATGTTAACTATGCTTTGAGATAATAGAAACATAGAAATAGAAGGAAAGAAGAAATGGGAAAAAGAGAAGGGGGTGTTTCCTTATGAAATTTCCAACAAGCAACAAAACTTATAGCTAGGTGTATAAAAAAAATTCATGGTACTAAAATTTAAGAAATATCAATGGTGGTCCTATACACATACTTTTATCCTCTGGCCCTATGCTTCTACTGATTTTGCCAAAGTTTCAAAACACTTTTGTTATTTTTTACCAATGTCTCTATTTTGAGCATTTTTAAAACTATCCAACTTTTATTATCAATCATCTCACGTATATGTAAAGTATTTATTCATATGTATGAGCAACCGACTAAATTCACTGCTCCTTAGGAATTCAACAATTATAGAAGGGTGGTCATATAGACATTCCAAAAAGTGTCACATATCTGTATTGTAATCTCATGAAAAAAATTCATGAAAGTTATCTTGATGCATTTTTAGATATCTTGATGTATTTTCATCCTTTTGTGAGCTATTTTTAATCACAAGAGAAAAAAAAAGTATTTATAATCTTTTAAATATCTATTCAAGGTAGAGAAAGAGGAGTTTCCCATATTGCAAGAATTATACACGTAAAATATGTAACATTTGGAAAAATATGAAAAATGGTAACTATATCTCATATGATTTCTGAAGTAATGATAATTTACAAAAAGATTTTTAATATATTATGTGTAGCAACTAATGCTAGTTTATGCATTAAAAGAACATCATTTAAGCCTAGACACATATTATATGTGACTATGTTTTTTAGTTAGTATAATCACCTATATGGAGGGGCATATTAAGGATACAAATAATATATACTATCATATAAATAGATTTGAAAAAAAAATTCTAGTTTTTCTATCACTATATTCATCTATCTATTTCCACCCAAATGGTGGATTGATATAGACAACTTCATCACTTGATCTCACAGCTTCCACGTGAATCATTCTCTTGATTGACTTTAAAACTTGTTCCAATTTGCACTGCAAAGTCATTTTTTAATCTCTTAGATGGGTATTTCTCATTATATTTCATTTTGAAATATGAATATACTTTAAAGAGAGGGATATTTTGTACTTTATTGAATGTTCATACTTATATGTAGTTGATCTTTGACTTGTTCACTTTCATTGTACCCTCTTTAAATAGCTTAAAAAAATTGCCTTTGCGCATAACCATTGTTAGTCTAACCTAAATAGAAAATTTTCAAAGCATGACCTTTTTTTATTCATCCAATAAGTGTTGTCTTTGTGCCTTGGAATTTCTCCCCATATTTTACTTTTTACATTATCTATAAAATGCCAATAGAGAAAATAAGCCAATTTCTTTCTAGTTAATTTAAATTATACTTATAGCCCATCAAATCATCATAAAAAATATTCCATATTTCATTTTTTAAATAAGAAATGATTGTTGATATCACATATCATATAATCAATTAACATTGTTTCTCTTAATTGTTACAACTCACAAAAAAATTAGTAGTTCACACCCATAAGTATGAACAACCCACTAAATTGATTGCTCCATAGGAACTCACTAATTATAGAAGGGTGACCATCTAGACATTCCAAAAAGTGTGACATCACTATATTGTAGTCTCAAGTAAAAAAAATTTATCAAATTTATCTTGGTGCATTTATAGTTATCTTGTTGGATTTTCACCCTTTTGTCGCCTATGTTTAGTCACAATACAGAGAAATATGTTTATAAAACATATTTTTAAAACTTGTGCAAGATAGAGAATGATAAGTTTCTTAAATTATAAAAATGATACACCTAATAGGTAACATTTGTAAAATATAACAAATGGTAACTGTATCTCATATGATTTGTGGATTAAAAATAATTGACATAAAAACTTGTCATAAATTGAGTGTAACAAGTGTTGCTAATTTATATGTTAAAAGACATAATTCAAGCCTAAACACATGTTATATATAAATATATGATGTAGTTAACATAATAATCTATCGGCAATGGAAAGCTCATTTGTAGTAAGACAACAACAATGGGGTGATATGAGCGGGAGAGGAGTTCAGGTGGCTGGAGGGAATTCGAATTCCCCTATGGGCGGGAAACCTGCGGGCGGAGGAGTGCAGTCGATACTAGGAGATGGTAGCAGGAGCTTCAAGGTAGGAGAAAAGGAAGGGGAAGGAGAAAAAGACCCT
>MU226654.1:477620-531803 GCA_018584345.1 Thuja plicata | reverse complement strand
CTCTTTATGTGTACCCAGAATAGATTTATGCATCTTTCAAGCAAATATATCATTGAAAAACATGGACTAGAACATTTTTAAAACCACATAGGAACCATTAGAAAAATGCAGCCAATGATTCCATAACACTTCCATATCTGCAGACTTAGAGCTGACAATGGCTTTAAGTTTTTAAACCTTTTTCACCATATTCATTCTGTGCTTATCTCACAATCATCGTTGCATCCAATAGACCACATTTCATTGAGTAAATTTGATGATTCCACATTCTATTGAGATAGCATGCAAAACAATTCACCTGCCTTATCTGGGCTTTCTACATTTTGCACGTGATAGCCATATCCCATTTATACTTCATCTTTTCTATTGACATCTCTTTATGTGTACCTAGAATAGATTTATACATCTTTCAAGAAACTATATCATTGAAAAACATGGACTAGAACATTTTTAAAACCACATAGGAACCATTAGAAAAATGCAGCCAATGATTCCATAACGCTTCCATATTTGCAGACTTAAAGCTGACAATGGCTTTAAGTTTTTAAATATTTTTCACCATATTCATTCTATGATGATCTCACAATCATCGCTGCATCCAATAGACCACATTTCATTGAGGAAATTTGATGATTCCACATTCTATTGAGATAGCATGAAAAACAATTCACCTGCCTTATCTGGGCTTTCTACATTTTGCAAACATAAAAAATCCCCTTTATTTCTGCTTTGGTGGATGAGCATATGCAGTTTGTAAAAGCTTCCAATATGGCATAGGCAGAAAAATAGCGACAAAGACTGGAATTCACATTTGCATCCGCAAACTAGGTTCGCTTGAAAGTTTCTTAAGACCTTTTACCAAATTAATTTTGTGCTTACCTTGCAATAAGTTATCCATAGCAGTCCATGAGACTAGATTTCATTGTGGATTTTATAAAAAAAATTGTACCACCCTCTATTGCTGTCCTCTGTAACTTTAATTCTGGTTGTTGAAGAAAAGAAACCACCATTATTGACTGAACATGGACATGAGACCGTGAAATTTGGCATGCTTGTAAATTTTCATATTGAGAATCACCCTACAAATGGTTCTACATAACACTTCCTAAAGTGTGAGAAAATAATTTCCAAGGTTGCCCATTTCTATCAATCTTAACTTGCACGTGTTAAAACAAATAAAAATTGCATTTGGATCAAGCTCTGAAAAATACTGAATAATGTCTTGAGGCCTTTCAACTTGGCATGCTAATTAAGTTTCCAAGAAATGACTGATGGTACACTTATCTCACTATCACTTGAGGTCTCCCAAATTGAGAATCTGTACGAGTTACCCATTGGAGCTCTTTGTATTGTGAGTGTTGACAATAAGAATCTAGTATCAACAAGGATACGCAACAATATCTAACATTAACAATAATTAAATTATTCTTCATATCAATTTAAATGATCAGTTCCCTTTTCAAACTGACATCATCAAAGATAGGCCTCCCTCTCTCCCTCCCATGTATAAAATATAAATTAATAATAGGACTCAAAAAGTATAGAATTATTCCAAATATAAGTATTATGGTTTACCAATCTTTCACACTGATTGAAATGGTCATTAAACAAAGATCTGGATTAGTAGTAATTTTAAAAAGGTTACAAAATTGTGTCACAATGATTTCCAATTCGTAAAAAATATTTACAATTAAAGTGAAATAAAAGGTATCATTATAGTGGTCTAATTTCAAGATCTATAGTCTTCCCACATCCTTTTAGCTATTTCATCATGAAACTTCCCCCAATCATCTCTATCACGCTGAATCATCCCATATGTCTCAAGAAATGGTACGTCTATCCCGCCATGATCTGCATCATCTTCAAATTCAACCTCGGATGGAACACCGTCCTCTATCATGATGAAGTTGTGTAGTATGCAACATGCTAAAATAATCTTAGTTTGTGTCATAACTTCATAAGATGTCGCATGCTTCAGGATAGGAAAATGTTGCTTCAAAATCCCAAATGTACGCTCTATTGCATTTCTGAGTGAGGAGTGTCGGTGGTTAAACAACTCTTCTGGAGTATTTATCGGGTTCACTCTTGAAAACTCTTTTAGATGATAACATGTACAGTGATAAGGGGCAAGAAATCCTGGTACATTTGGATATCCAGCATCGACTAAATAATATTTCCCTACATTAAAAATGTATATTCTTATAACGTATGAAAATTTGACTATATAATCAATATACAATTAGATGTTGACATACCGGGGGGAACTACCAGTGGATCTGCTCTCGAGACAGCCAAAGCAAGAACACGACTATCTGCAGTAAACCCTTCCCAACCAGCAAGGATGTAGTGAAACTTATAATCAAATGAAGTCACTCCCATAACATTTTGTGACAAGTTTCCTTTTCTATCATGATATTTGGCTTGTATTTCCACATCGACAGTGACTGGTATATGGGATCCATCGATTTCTCCAACACAATCCTATATGAAGCAATTTTATAATCAAATTAATGTTGTGCTAATCAGAGAAAGACTCAACAAAATAAACATGTAAAACTACAAGATATACCTTGAAGTATGGATCAAAATGGTTCTTCCCACTAATTTCTAGAGGAGTGTTTGGACCAGGAGGCAACAAAAAATCTGCATGGAGCACTAAGATAGCCGTCAAGACTTTGTGGAAGTAACGGCTTACCGTCTCTCCAGAGTGCCCAAAGGTAGGGGCAATCTTGCGATTCCTCAGATTGTGGCCAAGGGTATGTAGGAACATCACTAGTTGTTCTTCTAACGTAATGTTTAGTGTATCCCTAATGCTTTCTTTTTGCCTAAGAATATTGGCTAGTTTAAAGAAGGCTCTTCTACTCATACGGATTTGGTCATGACAATCTGTGTCATTGGAATAGATGACACACATATAAAAAGGATTTGGATCTCGTTGGTGCCTATGCCTTTGTCCTCTAGTTTCTTGTAAAATTGATGTTATGGCTACTACAACAGTGGCTACAACTACATACAGATGACGGAGCCTAGTCTTCCTGATCACAAGTGCTTCAACAATCTCATCATGAAATAGATCCATTGATGACATCCTGAACTGCAAACAACATTAACAAAGATCTATATGTCAAAGATCATGTAATAGATGCATTGAGGGAAAATTCTTGGTAATGTTCAGAATTCATTCAATTATATCCCTATTATAGATTGATAACACATATTAAGATACAAATTAAGAATCAATTAAAATATCAAACCAAAGCATATTTAAAGCTTAGCAAAATAAATCAAGAGGAATTCATCCTCTCATCTAGGAATAGGAGACAAACAAGAAAAGGGAAAACAATTTATGGAGCTGTGTTGTTTTATAAGCAATCACTATTTATTTCCAGTTATTTTTTAGGTTTTTTTTGTGGGGAGAGGAGGGGCTATAGAATTAATTTGAACAGTTGAAAATGAGGTGCGGCTGGAAATTGCCCCACCAGCTTTCCAGAAATTTTTAAACCTCACTGACCACAGCTCTATTTCTGCTCCACTAAAATAGAAGAAGATTCTATTTTATCTTTTCTCATCATTTAAAATGTGCATGGAAAGAGTTTAGCTGCAGAAATTGAAGTTAAGCAGACTTAAGCAAACGCATAGGAACTGGGGTCTATTGTTGTTATGAACTGGGGTCTCTTGTTGTTTCCTTCCCTGAAAGGCCTAGATCATGAAAGCCAATTCGCCGCAAAAAAAAAGAATATGAGTTTGTCTAATAATGGAATTGCTCCTTTGTCCGTGTTAGGTTCTTCATTCATGTCATTAGCCTGTGAGCTAGATTGTACAGAGCTTGACCAATATCTGACTATGGAACATGAAAGATTTCCTTTCGGTGAGGAACTCATGAGCCCCCATTTGTTTGATATATTTCCTTTCGATGATGACCTGATAAATAACTATGAGATGTCCGGGTAGTTGAATGTATTTTCTCACGAATAGAATTCCAAGGCTGTAAATGTTATTTCCATGTTACAGAATAAGGATATCATGTCGTCTGTGCGAATCTATAATTGGAAAGAAGTTGAGTGGGTAAGAATATGCCCTAAAGATAGCTCTGATCAAAAGGCTCTGCATGCAGAGAAAGAGGAAGAGGTGGGATTGGTTCAACTTCTGCTATAGTTTGCATGAATGATAGGCGAAGGTGAATATGATCAAGCCGCAGGACTGGTGAGCAAATGCAAGAATTTGTCTTGTATGCTGGGGAATCCAACACAGAGGCTCAGCCATTATATGTGCAGTGCATTACATGATAGAATCAAGCGCCAGACTCTGGGCCTGTTAAACAACGCCACCAAACCACTTCCAGATTTTTCCTTCAATATTGAGGGTCAATTTGAGAAAAATAAGTTTTATAGTCTCCTTGCTCACTGTAATAGAGTTCATCCCTATGTCAATGTGATGTAGTTCACGTCTGTGCAAGCAATCATAGACGTCGTGGGGCATGCAAGGAAAATTCATGTAATTGATCTATGAATGCGAATTGGGTCACACTAGACAGTATTGATGGAGTATCTTTCACATAGATCTGTGTCCTCTTCTATGAGGGGAAGGAGAGGACTGCTAGACATGTTAAAAATGATGTGTGGAAGGGTTTGTTCAAAAAAGCAGGGTTTAGGTAAAAGTTCTTTAGCTTTCGAGCTATGTATGTGACTAGGTTTAGGCTTTCAGATGCACATTCCTACGAATGAAATCTTCAGACATTCCTATGAATCACAGAATGAGGAAAAAATGGAAACATTCCTACGAATCACAAAATGAGGAAAAAATGGAAACATTCTGCGAAACCATAATTTAAACCATCGCAGTGAGTGTATTGGACGAGATGACTTACCCTACAGCAGAGCGGGTTAGAGGAATAGCAGAGCCAGACCGTTTTCCCTGTGAAACCCCTTCTTCTCACGACAACAACGAAAGATGCAGAAAAAACCACAAAAACCCTTCTTCAGTCACGACAGCAGGAAGATGTTGAAAAAAACACAAAGGCCCCGACAAATGGGAATTGGAGGCAGTCCCAAATTTACACATATTTAGCCCAATTCTAATTTTCAATTCCAATTCTAGCTCTGAGAAGGAATTGTGGAATGCTCAAAATGGGCCAAAATTAGAATTCGCCTAAACCTATTCCAATTTCTTATTTTGGAACCAAACAGGGTATTGAAAATTTTAGGAATTCAGGAATGCCAATTCCTGGTCAATTCCATGAAACAAACGGACCCTAAAGTAATTAAGAGGAAGAACAATAAGGGAAGAACGTTGACTCTTTCAAAGCTTCTTATTGGTAAACAAGTGCTTCCACAGGTCTATGAGAAACACGCTTAGCGACCTACCAACAATACTGAAAACTGCAAAGGCAGCGACAATGGCACGCAGGATAAGAAACCGAAGGAGAATGAAAACTTGAGCACTACCATTAGTGTGAAAGAGTCTTCGTTCTCCAGTGGAGATGACAAGTGGCACATTCCAAAACATGAAAACCATCTTCGTTCTGCAATAGCGGGTAATAATATAAACCCTAACATGACAAGCTACAATTCCAGTTAAAGGAATTCTGAGCCACACTCAAATAGTAGTGGGCATGAAAACTGGAATGTTGCAAGAGAAAGGAGACAATCATCGGATTATAATATTGACCAGAGTTCTAGACTAAACCCTATGGGTAGCAGTTCTGGTTACACTGGTCCTCTATATGAAAGTGAGTTTGGTAATAGGCATTGGCGGCAACAGCCAATGAATATTGCACACCTTCCATGCCCTCCCTCCCAATATCATCCACTTTCCAATAATTGGGATGATGACGACAGAATTTACAAGCTTTAAGCTAGTTACTACTCTTTTATGCTGACATTCAGATCATATGCTACTTACATTTTCAACAAAAGTACTCTCAACATTATGGGCCCGTTTAGTTGGGGAATTGGAAAAACCCTGGTTATGCACCAAATCCTGGTTATGCATAACCCTAGTCGTGCAAACCCTGGTTATGCATAAAATCCCTATTTGGCATAAAATTTTAAAACCGTATTATGTTTACCTAAATCGATCCAGGTTCGAATCCTATTAGCATTTTTACGTTCCGCTGCGGTGAAAGTCATTGCATTGTGGGGCGGACCCGACGGGAAAATCTAAATGGGTTTAATTTTGATGGAATCCATGAAAATGAAACTCATTCCACCTCCTGAGGTGGAATTCAGATATCCACGTTTTTGGACAAATGAGGTTTTCTAAATCCATGTTCGCATTTTCAAAAAGGGCATCCAAACAGGGAATTGCACCCCATAACCGAGTTATGGGTAGCATAACCTGATTATGGGGTGCAACCAAACGGGCCCTATACGATTAATACCAGCTATTGCGCACTGGTTTGTGCATTTTCTAAATAATTTGAATTTAATATTGGGAGATGTATATGAAAGACAATTTTACGATACTATATTGTGTTCAATTTATTTGAAATAATTTTAATCATGCCAAATGATTGGTAAATATTTATACATAATGGATTGCATTACACTTCTATCATTTTTCTGATATTGGTCCTATAAAAATCCGGTATCTTGTATGTCTTTCATGTTATCATTCATGTTATCAATCTTGTGAAATCAGTAAACTAATTCAATAAGAAACTAATGTTTTCTCTCACTTCAATCACCTCACAAAACATCTACAAAGGTAGTTCATAGTGATACAAGTTTTCAAAAGTGTATCATTCTTGTTATACCCTGCATACCCGTCCCTATATTTTGCAGGCAAAATGTTGGGTCCCCATTTTTTTTTCCTTTTGCCTTGTTTTATTTTTCTTTTGTTTTCCTCTGGTCTTTGCTTCTGCAGGGGTCGTTTTCTTTTCTTTTGGTTTTCCTTCCTTTGGGACCCAGTCCCAGAGTGTTTATGTCTTCTGTCAGCCGGATCTCCAGACTCCAGGATTTTATGTCATCACTTCCTCTTTTGTTAGAGGGTGCGGTTATATGCAATCCCTAGGCCCAGAGGCCAGAAGTTTTACCTTTTTCAGGGTTCATGAAAAAAACCAACATTTTTTATCCTAAGGGTATAAATGAGGATTTACCTGTCACTTTCACATTTACCATGAGCAAGTTACCTAGAGCGATTAAGGTAATTAAACAGAGATTAAGTGCAAATTACTTTCGGTGCTCAACATTGCTCAAATGGTGATTAGGAGTGGTGCGTTCGTGGTCTGTGAAAGCTTTGTCAGTTGCAGAGCACCTCCCGTTCTCCTTTTCCTGTATTTCCTGGTGTAAGGTAGGCTTTTGGTCCTTCATCTTTCTTCAAATTATGGTTTTGTCTGCTTTCTTTTTTCTTTCAGCTCTGGTTCCTTGGTTTGTTTTTTGTTGTGTCTTTTGTGTCACCTCCCGTTGGTGGGATGGCGTGGTTGGAAGGTTGTCTATCTTCCATGCTCTGTAAATTAGGTGTATATCTCTATAAATTTTCTATATTCCTTCTGTAAATCATGTATATAGTCATAGCTGTAGATTTTAGAGGTAAATTTTGTGTTAGTATGTATATAGCTGTAAATACCACCATTCTTCGGCTCTACCTATAAATTTTCTGGATTTTGGTGGTTTAGAGTTTGTCCATCTATAAATTCTGTGCATTCTATAAATTTTGTCGAGTTCATTGCGCTCCTCTTTGGGAGAGCTTATCGTGCCCTGTGTGTTACCCATTACTTTCGAGCTTGCCCATAGATTCTCCACCATGGTTCAAACTTGGCACCTCGCCTATTCGAGTCATGGTTGCTTTCTCTCTCCTCTGTCACTTTGGCATTAATGGCAAGATTAATTTCCCCATGAATGTGCATTCAAAACAATCCCATCTAGCATTCATTTCACGTGTGTCAACCCACTTGTCACCACTAAAGACCATTACGTCGTTTGTCGCATGACCATGTGACATCCCATGTCAACCAAGTACGGCTCTTTGCCTGGTCACTTTGATAACAGTTAGTTTCTCTGGACTCTAGGTGCTGAGAAGTCCATGGGTCTTAATCCCATTTTTGTCACCTAAACTAATTCCCTGGAACCTCCGGGCGGTGGTCAAAATTCAGTCATTAACTGTCATATTTCCAGAATTTTGATACACACTAACGTCTTTTGGAACATGTGCAACTTGGTGATGAACTCCCTAGAGTCCACAAAATTGATTATATTATTATCACATGTATTGACGGTTCTCCAATCTTGCAGGTTGCAGGTTATCCAACAATATGTCTAAAGTTACAACTCCTCCTAGAAGTCTGGAGCTTCCAACTACCTCCACTCGGGTAGCCACAAAGATAAAGGTCAAGAAGATGCTGGCCAAGCTCCCATTAACTGCCAAATACCCGAAGGAGGGTGTTCTTGTGGGGTCCAAAGTGGACTCCAAGCTGCAAGAGATCATAGATACAGAGCCCAGACTATGGGCTGAAATGTAGGGCCTCTTTCAAACAATATACCAACAAAATGGTGCTGGAGATGTTATGCCAAAAAACATGGCCACCTCTGGCATGATCAAGGTTGCACACTTCCCCTGCTTCGTGTAGGCACCAGAGCTGTTCCTTCAGCTAGCGACGCATTACAACACTCCCAGTCTAGTTTTTTTGTTGGTCGATCCTCTACCGTTACACTACCCAGCGGCCATTATCAATATGGACGCCACCACTTTTGCTTCGGGACTGGGAATCCCCCAGTTCAAGGGAGCCATTGTTATTTCTCGGGTGGCATCATTGAAGGAGTTTGAGGAAATTTCCACTCTTTCCCTGCAACATCTCAATATGCACTGGCTAAAGTCCCTGAGGAAGGACTACAAGAAGATGAAGCTGGAGATTCCCCGCGGAGAGTTTAAAGAATGCATACAAGCGGGAATCATCTTTTTGTGCAGGCTCTTCAGAGAGCCCCATGCCTGGGACTTTTCGGGATGGATGTATTACTTCCTTTACTGCCTCACCACCTATAGTGAGACCTTCGACTGGGCAACCATTATCACCAATCATGTAGACTTCTAGATGAAGAGTGTCCTCTATAATTCAAGGTTGTACATGACCTCATATGTATTATGGGCCCTTGTCCAACAGAGGCCCGCTTTTTGGTATTTATAGACAGTGGCCATTCTCAGGAATGGGCCCGGCTAGCTTTCCCCCTAGGATCATTATCCCTAGGTCCAGTGGGAAAATAGCTTCCCCCAATTTTGCAGAATAAATGACATGTTCATTTACCATAACATTTTGACACTCACTCGGGATTTCGGGTACCGGTTGTTGCAGGAGGCGATAACCTTTGTAAGCACTTACAGAAATTATTTTTTCAATTTGAGTAGCATACCTATATTTGGGTGACCAGCTTCTCTGGGAAACCCTTCCTACTCCCCAGGCATTGCAAAGATAGGATCATTCTTTTGGAGTTTTGCAGGCAAATCCTAGAACTTCACACATTATTTTCCTTGAAGAAAGTCACTTCTATTCCATTCCTACTCACGTGTGGGAACTATTCTTGCAGCCTCGCCATAGCCAAGGAGGCTAATAATGAACTGAAGAGTCTGGGACTAGTGGAATTCCACCTTGCCAGAAATAATTTTGACCTAGCTGCTAAAATAATAGAGGCGCTGCCCTAGGCATCCATAACATAAAAAGTTCACATTGAAGATTTCTCGGCAGATTGCCAGGATATTTTTGATCTCCAGACCCGGCAACACTCACGAATGTCAAAATGCATGATGAAGGCCCTCAGCTTTCGAGGCTTTTCAAAGGAATTTTTAGATGATGGGCCTCTAGAGGACCCAGGATACAAGGGTTAGGGGATCGAAAAGTTAGATCTCCCTTTGGTGGATTGGGGCACCCTAGAGAATTTAACAATTGAATATGTAAGTCACAGCATTATTGACAACAGTCATAAGTATTTTGAACAAGTATGCAAGAAGAGAACCCATAAGGGTCCAATCTTGCGGGGCTCTACTTCGGCCTCCAGAGCCGTGGGACCAAGAAAAGACAAGGGGAAGGAGAAGGAAGGTACCCCAAACTAAGTTATATCCCAGGGTCCACTCCCCATATCAGAGAAAATCCATGAGAAGTTGGAGATGTCTAAATAACTAAGTCAACAACTCAGCATCTAGCTCTCCTGCAGTGTCCCAGTTGCTCTAGTGGGATCTGCCTGCCTGGCAGGATCTCATTCATTAGCGGCACTCATGAGCCAATAGACACTTGTTGAGGTGGAGTCTGCAGATATCCTGGATGTCGGGGTCCCATTAGAATTGAGAAGGAAGAGGCAGAGGGTAGACACTACCCTAAGCATAGACACTGGCCCTGGTATGCCCAATGTTCCCCCGGTGGAAGTTAGTTCAGATTCTCCCGAACCAGAGGATCTCCCAGAGATCTCCCCTACGCATGAAAATTTTGATGACATCTTCAGGACGGAGGAACTCATGAACTTCCAATGGGAGATAGTGAAGGTGGAAGAAGAAATTTCCGCACAAGAAGTGGAGATAGTCCTCGATGATGGGGAAGCGGTACTAGAAAAGGAGGTGCCCGGAAAGGAAACAGAATAGGAAACAGCCCAAGAACAGGAAAAGGGGAAAGAAGAAGAAAGTATACCAAGGGTAGAAGAAACATCAGTCCTGGGGACAAGGATAGGGGAAGGAAAGAACCAAGATGAGTAGCCAACAATTGAGGGAATCAGACCTACGGGAACAACCATAACCTTAGCCATCATGTTCTAGATGCCCCACCTCAAATAGTGACATTTGGCAAGGTGATCCCTGCAACACCACAAACAGATCCAGTCTGAACACCTTGCCACCTCCAGAGATCCCAACGGAGGAGAATGTCTCGACTGAAAATGTCAAAGAAGAGTAGCAGCAATAGACTGAGGGGGAGAACCCTAGAGATATGGACATTGATCTCAATGCTACTAAGGATCAAGAGGAGGAAATTCCTATTAACACAAATGTAGATGCCACTCAGGTGGGTGATACGGGAAACCCCAGGGAGGAGAAAGAAAATGATTCCACAAAGACTACCAACACTAAGCAACAGCGGACCCCTAGGGAATAGGAGAAAGAGAAAGAATCTGATGCAACCAATGATGCCAGAGATACCCCACCAGGTTCTGAGGAAGGCCATGTTACTCAGGCCTTAATAACAAAGCTACCCAAGCCACCACAATGGCTAGTAGAATCCAGAAAGAGAAAGGCCCCGGCAGCAGCAGGCATTCCCTTATCATTGGCCAAGATGATGGCCCAGAACGCGGAGGCTAAGAAGCCTAAGAAGGCCCAGACCATCCATACTTTTTAGACCGGTCTGGGAGGAAATATTGTTGCAATAGTTACAACACCTCCCCTAGATACAAATGTGGTGATAGCAACAGCCAAGCATTGCACAATCACAGAGGTGCCTTTGGGGAGGAGAGATAAGCAGGGTGAGCTAGACCTACTAAAAGAGGCAACCCAAGTAGTTGAGGCCTGGTGTGATAAACAGGCGCAGACACTAAAGGAGGAAAGAGAGAAAAGTGAAAATCTCCTCGGGCTTCTTGCAGAACTTACACAGCCACTGACAGAGATCCATCTGGAGACCTCCTCCTCTGAACGACCACTCCCGAAGGGTGACATGGATGCTCTTAGGGCCATGAAGAAGAAGGCACAGGCTTTAGATGGGTGGATTACATAGTAGGTCAAGGTCGTAAGGTAATTCTTGGAAGCATCACTCCTGGACCTTTATTAGGTCAATAATCTCTTGGGCCAGGAAAATGGTGTCATGGTCATATGGGAAATGAACATAGAAAAGTAAAACAGGTGAAGAACTAGATTAGATGAAATGATGAACTCTGGAGAAGAGGGAATCACCGAGGTAGGGATTTTGGGAGAGGAATCCTTTGAATTCCTCTGGGCCCAATACTCCAGACTTGGCCTCAAAACTAAGGTAAGCAAGCAACTGGTTACATCCCTAAAAGAGAATTTTATGGTGGTCTGGTTTCATTTGGACCTGTGTAAAGCATTCATTGGAAGGGTTTTAGATGTTGATCCCTTCACCACTGGGACTTGCGCCCCGCAGGATTATGTCCTCAGTAAGTTTGATGAGTTAATGAAGTCCTGGTACCACTCTGCCAAAGAGCTCAAAGGAGGAAAATTTTCAAGGATATCGAAGATGATGCTCAAGGCACACGATTCAGTAAAGATGGTCGATGAGTTCCAAGATGGGGCCGAAGATATTGAGGAGGAGTTTGGAATCGTCCACGCCTGGTGGGATAGTGTAAAGGACATAGATGGAGATGGGATTAGCCAAATTTTTGAGGCCTTCAAAAAGAAAAAGGAAAAGAAAAAGTCTACGGCCTCCATAAATTCTCATCAGCAGGATGAAAGTCCATAAAATTCTTTATTCTTTTAGCGTAAGCTCCCAGATCCCAGAATTTTGGATCCAAGTTTTGTATTCTTTTGCAATGACCCGTGTCCAAGTTCCTAGAGCCGATCGGTCATTGTCAAGCAATTAATAAGGGGGTCAGCAGGTGGTTGATCCCGATAAGGCATGTCAGATAGAGGGATGGATCTAACAGGTGATTCTCCCAAGGCGTCATTCCAACATTAACTACCTGGTGCCTGGAGACAGTGCTCTGCATTTTGCATTGATGAGGCATGTAGCCTCGAACCCAAGGAGGTTAGATTTCTTCTATTCTTACTCCAGCGCTCTTCTTGAGGCCATTCTTCCAACTTCTTTTCTTGTCTTCTTTTGCTGATCTGTCATACCTCTTCTCTCTTCGAGGTGATTGTAAGTGGTGTAGGTAGTACCGGCCACCAGATATTGTATTTTAATGTTGAGTATGCAGTTAGATTAGGTTAATTTTAGGGCAAACTATGTGTATAAATAATAATTCCAACCTCTTTTCAAGGGTCGATGAAATTGATTATTTTGTAGTCCAAGTAATAGAAAATAGCTCTTTTCATTTCTCAGTAGTTACAGAGCTCAATGCTCAATAGTTCTTAGTAATTAGATGCTCCCTTGGAGCCATTGATGTACACACTAGTCACGCTGGAACACTCTGTTAATGAAGAAGGAAGAACATTTTTTGGTAATGATGTTGTTGATGTTCTGATCTCTGAGTTAGAAATACTCTTTTGTGTGGTATGTTTCTAATGTCCTTTGCTCTGATGTTTAGTTTGGATGAATGATCTCATTTTCCCTCTGCTATTGAATAAATATGAACTGTTGACTCTTTATGCATTCAGTATTTAGTATAGTTCATTAGAGCATTGTTGATGTTAGAAATATGTTGCATAACTATAAGTAGAAGTAACAAGTTCTTAACTTTGATATTTCTTTTGAAGTTTATTTGGAAACCTCAAGCGCTTATAGGAAACCCTGATCTATCACTGAAATCCCCAAGGAAGATGAGTGAAAAACCATCTATCCCCCCAAATAAAACATTCACTTGCCCAACTTAGCTCCCCGCACTATCGAGACCCGCCACTCAGGTGCTTGAAGGCCCAGAGAATTTATTCTCTGCAATCCCTTTACAGGCGAAGTTGGCCGGTACCCTGGTACCCGATGACAACTTATCATCTGTTGATCAGACCGGTCACAAAGTCCTGTCAATAGAAAAAAGTGCTAGAAGGAGAGAATGAGCTCGTCTCCCTCAGAGGATTTCAACTTCACACCACCCAAGGGTTCCCCAAGCAGTAGTCTTAGAAGTCATTCTTTCCATATGATAGGTTCATTTTCACCCCAATGATTTGAAAGAATCCTTCGATCGACCCCTGATCCCAGAGAGTTTCTAGAACTCGGACCTCCTGTCTGAAGTAGAAGAACCCACCAAGATAGATAGTAATTTAATTCACTCTAGGGATCTACCACAAAACAGAACAACCCACTCCCCCAGAATACCCAGGTTACCCAGTCCACTACAACAACCAATCCTTTTTTTAACCTAAACATGCTGATGGTTGCATACTTCAACAACACTGGGTCCCTGATGGGGCAGTTTCCCGGTGCCACCAATGATCTTCCTCTACATCCAGAGAAGATCTATACTAAATATGAGCACCTTGGTCCCCGGACTATAGAAGAATACCTACAGGCATACAAAGAAGCCATGAATAAACACCGCATACAACATCTTGGG
This sequence comes from Thuja plicata, assembly GCA_018584345.1. Taxonomy (NCBI): domain Eukaryota; kingdom Viridiplantae; phylum Streptophyta; class Pinopsida; order Cupressales; family Cupressaceae; genus Thuja; species Thuja plicata. The sequence continues at coordinate 517,677 of MU226654.1, read as the reverse complement.
AGGTTGTAACCCCAATGTTTCCGCTCTCCTTGGGACCAAACGAGTTAAAATGGTACCTAAACTTGCCCACCAACTCCATCAATAGTTAGAAAGATATGGAATATTCCTTCCTAGTGGCCTTTCACATACATGTGGACCCAGCTTGGTCCCACAGCTAGTTTCTCTCCATCAGGAAGGAACCCAATGAGCCTTTGACTACATTCAACCATAGGTTCCAAAGTGCTCTGAAGCGGTGCATAGGCCCCTACGTCCCGTCTACTGATGTAACCATCCAGACATATCTAAATGACATGGACCCTTTTGTTCACTCTCCTTTGGAGAACAACTCTCGCCAGTGACCGAGATACTCTGGCAAAAGTCTATAACTTAGCCTTGAAGTTGTCCCGTGGTCTGACCAAGTCTCCCAGCAAAATGGGGCAAAATGTTCCATTCAACATGATCCCCAATGGTACTCCTTACGCTGGGGGATACAACCCCAATCAGGCAATGGGTGCCCCCACAATGGCAATGGTCCCGCCGCCAATAGACCAACAGGCCAAATATGTATACCCATTGTAAGCCCAGAGAATAATGGGTATGGAATTTTTCCCTGGAACTAGCCGTAGAAAATGCAACAACAATTGACCCAACCATCAGGAGTACCCTTCTTCTAGTCATTCACAGATGGAGGATTGGCATCCTTGACTCTGGGAACTACTACTGCTTTCCCAGGGAATGTGCAACAATAGTCATCACATTGTGATGCAAACACCCAGCTATCCGCCAAGATTGAATCCCTCTGTAAATTGGTTGAAAATATGTATTTAAAGGATAACCCAATGTATCCTATATTGTATTTGTCCTCTAGTCGAAGTAGGAGGACATGTCACATTTTTGTAATTCCTTTAATAAGGAAATTAGATATTCCTCCTTAAGAGGAATCTCACATTTGTCACACACACACAATATGAATGTGGAATTCATAGGAGAAGGGAGTTACATGCAAACTCCTCCACTCATCTCTACTTAAGAGATGTCTCTCACACACTTTCTCTTATTACTCTTCTTTATTCTCTCATTTCTCATTCTTTCTCTCCATATTGTAATGAGCTTTGTGCTCCATTTCTCTCTTCTTCTTCTTTAGGCTTTAAGCCTCATTCATAATATACAAGGGGTTTTTCTTTGGTTTTCCCCTTTCAAAAATCTTTGAGTTCTTTTTGTTCTTGGAGCACTTTGGAGATCTTTTGGCTTGATACTTTAAAGCGATTCCTCTATCTCTCTCTTGGTGAACTTTGTAAATTCCTTTCACGCACTCACACTTGGATTATTTCATTTTCTCTACTTCTTCTTATGGTTCCTAACATGGTATCAAAGCAGGTTTAATCCTTGTTTGTTGAGTGTTGCATGTAGGGAAATTTGAAGGATATTTCGGTTGTGAAGGAGAAAGACTTCTTTTTGTTATCTAACCTTTCTTTGCAAGTTTTGCTTCATTGTTTCTTGCAAATCTAACATTTATTTTATTTTTTCTTAGTTCTGGATGGCTTTCTGCCAGGTCTAAGGTTATTTCATCTTCTTTTCAAGTTTTTTTTAAAGATCTAACATACCCTCTATCGGGCAACCGCAAGGGATTTTTATTTTGAATATTCATATTTTTCTTTTCATCATTCTTTAAAGCTCTAGATTTATACATTTAATCTGTATATCTAATGTTTTATTGCAGATCTATCATTATATCTCACTCAAATCTATTTCACTATCTGTGTTTTTTTAATTTATCTCTGTTCATCTGATTTAACATATATATATCTCTGGTTTTTATTTTATCTACAGGATATTCCATCATTTAGTTATATCTCTGGTTTTTTTTGTTTATTGTTATATTTATACATTGTTTCTGTTTAATATCTTGCAGATAGCATACATATCATTAAAAACATTGTGCATTCTATAAATCTTTAAAAACATATCGTTTGTTTAAACATATCTTTGTTATTTATATTTTACTTCTTACATTTATCTCACTCTCTCTGTGTAGCTCCATAGTTATTCATCTCCTTCACATTAGTGGAGCTCTCCATCAATATTTCTGCAGCTTATCCCTGCCTATCCTTGCGCAGAAGCTTGACCTTTACTTGGTGCAGCTTTCTTCTTTTTCCATCAGGGAAGCTTTGTTCAGCATATTTATACCTTAAAAGTGTGCAACTTCATCCTTCATCCACTAAGCTCACATTGCGCAACTAGACTCTTGTGTAGCTTTTACCTTATAGTGTGCAGCTTCTTTACTTTATATATTTTAAAAATATTAAATATTTCTTGCGCATCTTGCTATATATTTCATTACTAGTTACTTTCTTGCACAGAGTTTGGTTATTTCATTACTCATTGCACAACGTTTTCTATACTTTATTTCATACTCATTGTGCAGAGTTTGGTTACTCAGAGTTTAGTATATTGCGTTGTGTTTTCTTTGTCCAACATTTGGTGGTATTAGTTTTCATTCCAACTGTGGTTTCAGTTTATTATTCTTTAGTTTCAAATCATTGAAGTTATATATCAGTCATTAATTGGTTATAAGCATTCTAACATTCTGCAAATTTGGTAAGAATATCAGTTATTTTACTGGTTTTACATTCTGGTTGGAATATTAATTATTGTTCTGATATTCTTTCTTGCAAATCTGTGGATTGTCTAAGTTTAATTCTAGTTTGAATATTCCTTTGACTCCATTTGCTTCATTATTTGTTTATAATTTAATATTCATTTTTTATAATTTTCATCTAATTTACTTTATTTCATTTTAAAATTGTTCTTCTAATTTAGTATTTCACACTTTTAAAACTTTGTTTAATTCAAAAAATTTAAACGTCATACTTTTTTCCTGGTTCATATTATTTCATATCGTTTCTTTCTTAAGTTCTTTAGATCAATTCTATCTTATTCCAATTTTTATTTCGGTATTTAGTGGTAATTACAATTTATTTCATCATTTAAATTTAATTTAATTTTTTTTTAAATATCATTATTTAACTATTCCTATTGTGATTAACTTTAATTTAAATTCATTTTTCTTAATCTTGATCATTATATATTCTTTGTTATTCACTTTTTTTAAGATAATTTGTTCATTTTATCATGTCTACTCTAATTCCAAAAATTAAACTAAATAGTTCTAATTATCAACAATGAAAAACTCATGTTTCATTTCTATTCTAGTTTAAACATTTACTTGAAGTTGCTACAGATGCAGCTATTGAACCTGCTGCCTTTGCTTCACAAGCAGAAAAAGATGCATAGAAAACAAAAAATGAAGAAGCTCTTGGTTTGATTGGTTTATCCATCGTTCAAGATCTTTATGTCCTAATTGGACATTGCACCAAAGCTCGAGAAGCGTGGGCCATTTTGTAGTAGACGTGTGACAGCTCATCTGAATCTCATAAGATTCAACTCCAAGACAACTTGGAGGACTTAAGGTATAATGATTTCAAAAATATGGATGAATTTTCACTCAAGTTTGATGCAATTATAACTCAACTAAGTGGTGTTAATGTTATTTTAAGTGATATTAGATTAATTACTATTATCTTAAAGAAATGTCTTCCTAAGGAATTTAAACAATTTATCACTAATTTTCATTCTCAGCTTGCAATTCCTACATTAGCTCCTCATTTAACTTATGCTATCTTTAAAAATTTGTTATGTCAAGAGGAGGCTAAATTATGGCAATTTGGTACCATTAAGTCTTTTGAACATGCTTTTATTTCTAAATCTCAAAATCAAAGTAATAAATCTCATACTTCTAATAGTAATCATCATAATAATAATTATTCCAACAACAACAATAACTATCGTAACAATAATAATCATAATAAAGGTTATTCAAATAACTTGATAATCATAATAATAATTATTCAAACAATAGGTCTAATTCTAGGCCATCATACAATAATAATTACAATAATCAACATAATAAAAAACCACATTGTACTTATTGTGGTAAAGATGGTCACATAACTAACGTTTGTTTTAAAAAGCAAAATGATAAGAAGCCCATCAATAACAATAATCAAAATAACTTCAAATCTCAACGTAATCAAACTCGTCGTGATTTTACTATTTGTTATAAATCTTCTCATGCATTAGAATGGATTATTGATAGTGGCGCTTCTCATCATGTTACATCTCATAGAGAAGTATTTGATTCTTTGCAACCTAATACTACTAATGTTCCTATTCAATTAGGTAATGATCATAGTTGCAAAGTTGATGGCTTTGGTGATGTTAATGTTCCAAATGGAAAATTACACAATGTTCTTTATGTTCCTAAATTGAAGTCTAATCTTCTTTCAGTTTCTCAATTATTTCAAGATTATAAAGTTGAATTTCATAAGGATATGTGCTATATTATTGGTCCTAACACTGATCATGTTGTTGCTAATGCTAAGATGGATCATGATAACTTGTTTAAATTTTATGAGTTTGCCTCTTCAAGGTATTCGTTGAAAGTTAACATTGATTTCAATGTATGACATGAAAGGCTTGGCCATTTGAATTTTGATTATATTACTTTAATGCAAAAATCTAACATGTTTGAAGCATTGCCCCATATTTTTCCATCTAAACTTACATGCACAAGGTGCATGAGTGGAAAAATGAAAAGGGAGCCCTTTCCTCATGGTACTTCATGGAGGGCATATCATAAGTTACATCTTATTCATAGTGATCTTTTGGGTCCAATGGAGAACATATCCATACAAGGTTCAAAGTATGCTCTAACCTTTGTGGATGATTTTACTAGAAGAATTTGGATTTATTTTTTGCATACTAAAGATCAAGTACTTGACACATTTTATGAATTTCATATGTTTGTAGAAAGGCAATCTGGTTCTAAACTTAAAATACTTAGAACAGATAATGGTACTGAATATGTTAATCATGCTTTTCATTCTTACTTAAGATCTTTTGGTATAAAACATCAGGTTATTGTTCCTTATACACTGCAACAAAATGGTGTGGTGGAAAGGAAGCATAAAACTATTGTGGAAATGGATAGATGTATGTTACATGCTAAAGATATGCATTACAAGTTTTGGGCTGAAGCAATGTGTTGTGCCACTTATATTCTTAATATAACTCCTACTAAAGCTTTGCAAAATATAACTCCTAAGGAAGCATGGTCCGGTAGGAAACCCAATTTACAACATTTGAAAATTTTTGGATCTATTTCTTATAGTCAAAGATGATGAATTTAAAGGGGGTGTTATTGATCTCTTGGAGGACCAACCTCCTATTCTAAACCCTACTCCTAATGCACCTATTTCTATTCCTATTAGTATTAAAAAATATGATGATGATGATGATGATGATGATGATGATGATGATGATGATGGTAAGAATATTTCTACTCCTCCTAGTAATAATTTTGCTCATGATAGTGATAATGTTGTTCATGATGATAATGATGAATTTAATCCTCATAGTGATGATGAAAATAATGAATTTACTCCTCATAGTGATATTTCCATTACTTCTAAGAGAAATCTTGAATGGTTTAAAGATTTACTTAATGAAGGTGACGGTTATATTACTAGAATGGGTGGTATTAGACCTAGGAGACTTAATTATTGCAATTATTCTTTGATGTCTTCTTTTATGAATTCTAAAGATCCTCAAACTTTTTCTCAAGCTTAAAATCAACCTCATTGGCAAAGTGCTATGCAAGATGAATATGATAGTTTAATTTCTAATAATACTTGGGATTTAGTTACTTTACCTCATGGAAAAAATATTGTTGCATGGAAATGGTTATATAAAACTAAGTTGAATGCTCTAAATGAAATTAGTAAGTTTAAAGCTAGACTAGTAGCAAGAGGTTTCTCTCAAGTTGAAGGAATAGATTATAACGAGACCTTTTCTCCCGTTGCAAAAATGCCTACTATTAAAGTTGTTCTTACTTTAGCTGCAAAAATGAATTGGCCTATTCACCAAATGGATGTTAAAAGTGCTTTTTTAAATGGTGGTTTGCATGAAGAAATCTATATGTCTCAACCTCCTAATTTTATTTAAGAAGGTAATGAACATCTTAAACTAAAGAAAACTATCTATGGTTTAAAACAATCTCCTAGAAAATGGTATTCTAAAATTAATGCTTTCTTTATTTCTCAAGGTTTTTCTAGAAGTAAAAATGATCCTAACTTGTATATCAAGCATAGTGATAATGACATTATTATTATCATTCTTTATGTTGATAATTTGATTCTTGCTTCAAGTTCTAACCATTTAATTTTTTATATTAAGTCTAAACTTAGCCAAAAATTTCAAATGACTGATTTAGGACTTCTTCATTACTTCTTAGGAATGAAAAGTTGGCAAACCCCTAAGGGTATTTTTCTTTCTCAAAGTAAATATTCTAAAGATCTTCTTGATAAATTTCATATGAATGATGATAATCATGTTTCAATTCCATGTGAATTAGGCACTAAGTTAATGATAGATATGGACGCTCCATTTATAGATGCTACTCCTTATAGACAACTTGTTGGAAGTTTAAATTATCTAACTGTCACTAGACCTGATATATCTTTTAGTGTTGGTTTAGTTTCAAGATTTATGTCCAAACCTCAACAAATTCACTTCAAAATTGCTTAAAGAATATTAAGGCATATTAAAGGTACTCTTGATGTAGGTTTATTTTATGATGAAAATTATGATTTTACATTAAAAGGATTTAATAATTCAGATTTAGATGGAGACCCCAATGATGGGAAATCTACTTTTAGGTATTGTTTTTTTTCTTAGTTCAGGTGCTATATCTTGAAAAAGTAAAAAAGATCAATCTGTTTCACTATGTTCTACCGAAGCTGAATACAAAATTTGTACCAATGCCTCCAGAGAATCCTTATGGCTTAGAAGAATTCTTGAAGATTTGGGTGTACCTCAAAAAGAACCTACACCTTTATATTGTGACAATTAAAGTGCAATAGCCTTGGAAAAGAATCTAGTCTACCATGCAAAGTCAAAGTACATCTCTCTCCACCACCACTTCATTAGAGAGAAAATTGAAGAAAAGAAAGTATACCTCATCTATTACAAGGGTGAAGATCAAGTTGCAGATATTTTGACAAAGCCTTTATCTAGAGAGATATTTGAATTTCATTGTAACAATATGGGTTTGATACCCCTTGATGTAAATCCCCTAAGTAAATATTAAAGGGGGGTGTTATATTTTAATCTTTCCTTGGTTGAAATTATCTATTTAAAGGATAAACCAAGGTATCCTATATTGTATTTGTCCTCTAGTCCAAGTAGGAGGACATGTCACATTTTTCGTAATTCATTTAATAAGGAAATTAGATATTCCTCCTTAAGAGGAATCTCACATTTGTCACACACACAATATGAATGAGGCATTCATAGGAGAAGGGAGTTACATGAAAACTCCTCCACTCATCTCTACTTAAGAGATGCCTTTCACACACTTTCTCTTATTATTACTCTCTATTCTCTCATTTCTCATTATTTCTCTCCATATTGTAATGAGCTTTGTGCTCCATTTATCTCTTCTTCTTATTTAGGCTTTGAGCCTAATTAGGGTTTTTCTTTTCTTTTCCCCTTTCAAAACTCTTTGAGTTCTTGTTGTTCTTAGAGCACTTTGGAGATCTTTTGGCTTGATACTTTGAAGCAATTCCTCTATCTCTCTCTTGGTGAACTTGGTAAATTCCTTTCATGTACTCACACTTGGATTCTTTCATTTTCTCTAGTTCTTTTTTATGATTCCTAACAGGACAGCTAAAGGTGGGGTCTTCCATGCCTCACAACTCCACTCCCTAGAGGGGAAATGTTTTCTCCGGCCAATGAAATACCAATACCAAAGGACAAAACTATAACAATGGGCCTCATCCCAATAAACAACAATGGAATAACAATGAAAACATCAAAGGTCCTCCTCCAAACCAAAACACCAACCAGGGTGGTGCTAGACCCAGTCATTATGCACAGCTTGCAGAATTCCACCCCCTGACCAACTAGTGTAGATTGCACGATACAGGCTCTCATTCCAAGGTGAACTGTTCCACACTGGATAAGATCATCATGATCACCCAGTCAGACATGCAACAACCCATTGATCCTACTCCCCCAGAAACATCCACATCAGAGCCTACTCACAATGCCTTCACCTGTGAGGCCGTCTTCTTCAGGACAAATGAAGGGGATGAAGAAGAACCCAAACTACAGGGGTTCTTTGGTGAATATATCCCGGCAGTTGAGGCCAATGCCTTCACCAACCCATGGAATCCCTACAACACTCAGAGTCAGGCTGGTAAAGGACCAACTTACACACCAACACCTCCCAAAGATACCCCTCCCGAGACAACACAATTGGTTGCTCCTTCCCTCCAAAAGGACTTGGCTCTAACCAAGCCAGGGACCCGGCCGGGGGAAGCCAACAATTCTTGGGGGGAAGGTTTGACATCACAAAGGCATTAGATAATACCACCATTTCCATGAATTTGATGGAGGTTTTTCTGAATTACCCCAAGCAGAAGAAGTCCCTTATGAACCTCTTGGGGAACCCGGAAGCCGTCAGTCATCCACCAAAGACTGTCACATTTGAAGATGCCAACGTGGCTATCTTCTGAGGTAACACAGAGGATCCTCCCTTCCTACTAGGCTTGAACATACAAGGGAGGAACCTACACAATTGCCTGGTAGATTCTGGTGCTTCAGGCAATGTCATGCCCTTATCTATATGCCAAAAGCTCATACTCTTTCCCACTCCATCTAAGGGCGTAGTAGTCCAACTAGACAAAACTACTGTAAAGATGGTGGGTGAGATAAAGAAAGGTTGGATTTAGCTCATCCAAGACCCCGGATATCAAGCATTATAGACATCCAAATGGTGCACATCCCAGTGACTTATGGGATGTTGTTGAGTCAAAATTGGTCTAAGGCCTTTAACGGTTATTTCTCCACCGAATTCTCTCTTTTGTGGCTCCCATGGGAGGGGTAGTCAAACCAAATCTGAGTGGAGAGTGAACCCAAAATGAAGCAGGCCCTCACTGAAGTTGGGAGGGTAAATAAAGTCCTTTTCTCTAAAACTTCTCCAGGGGTGTACTGATCTGTAGAAATCCTAACATTTGATTTCACCCCTAGGGAAGATCCCATAGTCTCTTAGATAATTCAGGACGTGGATGAGAAACTGAGGTGTGAGGTAAACTCACAGGGCAACACGGCAACTCCCACCACACTCTTGTCTGGCACTTGGTGTCGGGTACACTACCAAAAACACTCTAAATTGGAGTGTGAGCCTTCTATTTCCACTGCTACCCATCATATCAATGTCCTCTAGGAGAAAGAACATAAATCATATTCTCCTGGACCCGGCAATCATTTTGGCAGCATACCTGAGTTGTCGCTTGTCTAGGAATCTAAACTAGAAGCTTCCCGGGAGAAAAACCTCACCCATGAACCATCAGAGTCAGAGGAATCCCCTCCTAATCCTCCCAAAATCAATCCAAATCCCACTTCTCCTTCCAAGCCCCAGAAAATGAACAATGACTTGTGGACCCTAAAATTTGATGGATCCTGGTCTAAACAAGGCTGTGGGGCCAAAGTGGAATTGATCAACCCACGAGGAAAGTCCTTCCTCACTTCCTATAGGCTGCAGTTCAACTGCATAAATAATATCACAAAGTATGAGGCCTTGGTCTGTGCACTCCTTTTCACATTGAGAAAAGGGATCACCTGCCTTCGGGCACTGGGTGATTTAGAACTAATTGTCAAGCAGGTCCGGAGCCAATATACTTGTCATTATAAGAGGCTGGCCACATACCGCAACCGGGAATGGATCCTAATCAAAGACTTTGATGCTTTTGGAATTGATCTTATTTCCCAAAAATGAAACTATGTTTTGGATTCCCTTGCCATATATGCCAGCACCCTCTAGCCAATGGTTGGCTCCCAGCTCCATAATTTTTATGTTGAGATGGTCCCCACCCCGTCCATCCCAGACAATGTCACCCACTTTCATGTTTTTGAGGATGATCAACATATTCTAGCCTTCATGGCCAATGTTGGCATCTTTGAGGATCAGATAGTGGAAGAAAGAGATCATTACGACACCTGGTAGGGTGAATAAGATGATTGGATCATAGACCTGCCAACCAACACCATCCCTAAGGGGATGGTAATGCTAGAACACATCTTTGATTCAGACCCCCAGGGCTATGAAAAGATATCTTCCTCCTCTGAGGGAGGAAAATTTGAGAAGGTCAACATCGGCTAGGATGATGAAAAGAAATTTTTGCATATCGGAACCTCCTGCTCCCTAGAGGAAAAGGAGAAGATTCTTGCGGTTCTCTGAGAATATATTGACATTATCATGTGGGGGTATGAGGATCTGAGAGCATATGACACATCCATCATGACCCATACCATCCCACTGAAACTAGATGCTAAGCCCTTCCAGAAAAAGCAATGACCGGTGAACCCATTGATTGAACCTATAATTCATCTGAAGGTTCAAAAACTGCTATCAGCCCAAATTATCTTTCCTATCTGGCACACAACCTATTTTTCCAACCTCATCCCCATGCGAAAGAAAAGCAGCAAGATCTGCCTCTGTGTGAATTTTTTCAATTTAAACAAGGCATCCAAGAAAGACACTCACCCTCTTCCCTCGTTGGATGAGGTGCTACAAATTGTTAACGGTTTCCAAATGATATCTTTCCTGGATGGGTGCTCCAGATATAACCAGGTCATTGTTAAGTATGAAGATAAAGACAAAACAACGTTCACCACCAAGTGGGGAACATTTACATAGTGGAGAATTCCCTTTGGCCTCATCAACATGGGGGAAACATTTCAAAAGGCTATGGACATTACGTTCGAGGGCCTAGTAAACAAGTGCATAATCATCTACATGGGTGATTTGAGAGTCTTTTCCCAGGACAGGCGTGATCACTCTGCCTACCTTACCCAAATTTGCAAGAGGTGTCACTAGTATGGAATTTCCCTCAACCCCATTAAATGCATATTCAGGGTCACTAAAGAGAAGTTTATTGGGCATATTTTCTCCGACAAGGGTATATCCATTGACCCTAAGAGATTTGAAGCACTGTTGAACTTACAGATGCCCAACAGTAACAAAGAGATGAGATCTTTCTTCAGAAAGATAAACTTTGTCTGGCGGTTCATCACTAGATTCGCCAAGATAGTTAAACCACTCAAAAACATGATGAAAAAGGACACCAAAATTAAGTGGAGCCTTGAAGCGAAGTGAGCATTTTATCAAGTCAAGAAAACCATCATGGAGGCACCAGTCCTGGAAAGTCTAGGTTATTCCCTCCCATTCCACATATACTCCTTCGCTTCACCACACTCTGTTGCAGCAATCCTAACCCAGAAAGTTGAGGGGGAAGAATGAACCATTTCTTTTATGAGCTCTCCCTTCAAGAATGCCAAAGTTTGATATTTGCCTTTGGAAAAGAAGGCTTTTTCTCTTGTCCAGGCCATGAAGAAATTTCAGCATTATATTCTCCAAAGCAAAGTACATGCTATCATCTCAGACTAAGCTATTAAATCCTTACTACTGCAGAGTGAATTGGGTGAACCCTGGGGGAAATGGATGGCCATCCTCCAAGAATAAGATCTGGAAATGAAACCAGTGAAGATAGTCTGAGGTCAGCGACTATGTAGAGCAATGGCAGAAGGAACTCCCAACATTGAATGCCAAACCTATACAGTGGATTCCATCACTCAAGACCCATGGTATACCGATTTGGTGTACCTGCTACCTAAAAATAGATGCCCAGAGGGGCTTCCCTCGAAGAAACATCATCCCCTGTGACTTAAAAGCATGCATTTCATGATAAAAAAAATGGAATTCTTTTCCGCAAGAATTATGATGGAATTTTCCTCCAGTGCATAGACAAGGTCCAAGCGGCTAAAATGATAGAAGAATTTCATGGGTAGTTTGGGACTGGGAATGGATCAACTGATGCCACCACCCACCAAATTCTCTGAGCCAGATACTACTGGCCCTATATCTTTACGAATGTCTACACTCATGTGAGGAAGTGCCACAATTGCCAAACCGCAGCCCATCATGAGCAAAACCTGGCCATGCTTTTGCAGCTGGTCTTTGAAGTTAGACCCTTTGCCCAATGGGCATTTGATTTTATTAGGGAAATCAACCCCAAATAATCCATCAACCACTAGTACATCTTGACTACGACCAATTACTGTACCCGATGGTCCGAGGAAATTCTGTGCAAAAACAACATGGGGGATGTAGTTATTAAATTCTTGGAAGAAAACATAGTCACCAGATTTGGGATGCCCTTTGCTATAGTGTGTGACAACGGTCTGGAATTTTTTTTAGTGCAATTACTTGAATGGACCTATGAGAGGAAAATCACTTTGAATTTCTCTAGCAACTATAACCCCCAGGAAAATGGTGTGGCTAAATCAAGCAATAAAAATCTGTTAGAAATGATCAAACATTAGTTGGAACAAAACCCCTGGGACTAGCATCAAAAGCTTAGGATCTCTCTCTGGGCAGATTGTATCAGAATCAAGACAGCCCTAGGGACTTCACCATTTCATCTGGTTTATGGCCAGAATCCAGTATTCCCTATCAACTTAAAATTCTTGATTCTATAGTTTATGCAGGAATTCAACAATTGGGACAACATTGTGGAGGTTTGGCTCCTAAACCTGGTGAGAATGGAGGAACAAAGAGACATGGCCCTTGAACATTTTGCACATCACCAATCAATTGTTAAAAGATGGTTTGACTGGCGAGCCCAATATAAAGTCATTCAGATTTTGGACCTTGTTCTTCAGTGGGACAAAGCCAGGGAAAAAAAAGGAAAGCACACCAAATTTCAAAGGCTCTGGCTCAGACAATATCTAATTTTTGAGATCTGTGGGGAAAATAATTATCACCTCAATACCATGACCGGAGAAGCCATCCCATTTCCTGTCAATGGACAGTTTCTCAAGCACTACTTTCAATGAGGCGGGAGGTAAGTTACCCGAAATTGTATCTGGTATATTTTATGTAAATAATCCTTCCTTGTAAATACTCTTTCCCAGTGCTCCTTGGGAGTACCTTGTCCTTGTAAATAGTTGTTGGCAGTCCTCCAAGACTGCCTTCTTTCTTCTTCTTTTTTCTTTGGTTTTCTTTTACTTTGCGTCTTTTTTTTGGGGTTCCCGACGTATTTGCTTCATCTTGTAGATAGGTATGCCTCACATGACATCTAGTCCCTGGAATAGAACCTTATGCATTTTGATTAGTCTGGAATCTATTCTTAGCGTGGTGGAATTGGTTCACACTCTAGAGTTATTTTGTGAGTATGGTAAAGGGTTCCGGGTAATCTTCATCTAATTCATTTCTCGACAGTCTTGACATTGGTTAATAGAAAATCTAAGAAGCAAGTAATCGCATGGTCCTTTGAGGGAAGATCGGTTTCACTAAGTATTGGCCAATTCTAAAAATCATAAAAATATCCCAGGTCCAAAATGTCTCTCCTATTCAGCATTTTAAAAAAGATGGAAAGGTGAAAGAAGTACCACCGTAAAAATTAGCTAAGCTTAAGGCTCACAGTGAAAGAAGTGTCGCCCTCCCGTCTAGAAAAGAAAAGAAAAGAAAGAACTGAAGAATAGAGAGTTCTTAGATCTAGGGGACTAAGCGAGATGTGTTGACCTTCATTTAATATTTTTAGTGCCTCCTCTTTGTTTCTCCTAGAATTCATCAGCTTGATTTTCTTTCAAAGCACACACCTCACAGCTGACAAAAGACCAAAGGATTCAACCAATGATGAGTTGGATTTTCTCAGACACCTCGTGCCTTCCAAGTAGAATGCTCCAGGTAAACATTAGTTCTAGTTTTGTTAACCAGAGATTTTGAAGTTCTCAAAATCTCTAAGGAATTCATCCTAGTGAGTCACCATTTCTTATGCCTTGCATACCCATCCCTACATTTTACAGGCAAAATGTTGGGTCCCCTTTTTTTTTGCTTTCCCCTTATTTTCTCTTTCTTTTGTTTTCCTCCGGCCTTTGCTTATGTAGGGGTCATTTTCTTTGCTTTTGGTTTTCCTTCCTTTAGGACCTGATCCCAGAGTGTTTTTGTCTTTTGTCAGCCGGTTCTCTGGATTCTAGGATTTTATGTCATCACTTCCTCTTTTGTTATAGGGTGCGGTTACATGGAACCCCCGGGCCCGGAGTCTAAAAGTTTTACCTTTTTCGGGGTTCATAGAAAGAATCAATGTGTTTTTACCCTAAGGGTATAAATGAGGATTCAGCTATCACTTTCACATTTATCACGAACAAGTTACCCAAAGCGATTGAGGTGATTAAACAGTGATTAAGTGCAAATTGCTCTCAGTGCTCAACAGTGCTCAAATGGTGTTTAGCAGTGGTACGTTAGTGGTCTGTGAAAGCTTCATCATTTTTAGACCACCTCTTGCGCTCCTCTTGTCGCATCCCCTAGTGTAAGGTAGGCTTCTGGTCCTTCAGCTTTCTTTTGGTTTCCGGTTTTGTCTTCTTTTTTTTTTGTTTCAGCTCTGGTTCCTTGGTTTGCTTTTTGTTGTGTCTTTTGGGTCACCTCCTATTGGTGGGATGGTGTAGCTGGAAAGTTATCTTCCTTCCATGCTCTATAAATTAGGTGTATATCTCTGTAAATTTTCTATATTCCTTCTGTAAATCATGTATATAGTCATAGCTATAGAGTTTAGAGGTAAATTTTTTGTTAGTATGTATATAGCTGTAAATACCAATGTTCTTTGGCTCTACCTGTAAATTTTCTAGTTTTAGGTGGTTTAGACTTTGTCCGTCCATAAATTTTGTACATTCTGTAAATTATGTCAAGTATGTTGCACTCCTCTTAGGGAGAGCTCATCGTGCCCTGTGTGTTACCCATTACTTTTGAGCTTTCCCACAGAGTCTCTGCCATGGTTCAAACTCGGCACCTCACCTATTTGAGTCATGGTTATTTTCTCTCTCCTCTATCACTTCAACATTAATGGTGGGATTAATTTCCCATGAATGAGCATTCAAAACCATCTTCTCTGGCATTCATTTCACGTGTTTCAACCCACTTGTCGCTATTAAATACCATTACACCATCTGTTGCATGACCACGTGACATGGACCATGTTAGCCAAGTAGGGCTCACTTCCGGGTCACTTTGATAATAGCTAGTTTCTCTGAACTCTGGGTGTTGAGAAGTCCATGGGTCTTCATCCCATTTTTGTCACCTAAACTAATTCCTTGGAACCTCCAAGTGGTGGTCAGAATCCATTCATTAACTGTCATATTTCCAGGATTTTGATACACACTAATGTCTTTTGGAACAAGTGCGACTTGGTGATGAACTCCTCAGAGTTTGCAAAATTTCTTAGATTATTATCACATGTATTGATAGTTCTCTGGTCTTGCAGGTTGCAAGTTAGCCAACAAGATGTCTAAAGCTACAACTCCTCCTGGAATTCTGGAGCTTCCAACTACCTCCACTCAAGCAGCCACAGAGACAAAGGCCAAGAAGATGTTGGCAAATCTCAAACTGACCACCAGATACCTAAATGAGGGTGTTCTTGTGGGGTCCAAAGTGGACTCCAAGATGCAGGAGATCACCAATATAGAGCCCGAACTATAGGCTGAATAGCAGGGCCTCGTTCAAATAATACACCAACAAAAGGGTGTCGGAGATGTTATGCAAAGAACATGGCTGCCTCCGACATCATCAAGGTTGCACACTTCCCCTTCTCTATGCAGGAACTAGAGCTAATCCTTCAGCAAGTGACACATTACAATGCTCTCACCCAGGTTGTTTTGATGGCTGATGCTCTACCGTTACACTACCTGGCGGCCATTGTCAATCTGGACGCCGTCACTTTTTCTTCGGGACTGGAATCCCCTAGTTCAAGAGAGCCATTATTATTTCCCAGGTGGCGTCATTGAAGGAGTTCAAGGAAATTCCCACTCTTTCCCAACAACATCTCAATATGCACTAGCTAAAGTCACTGAGGAAAAAATACAAGAAGATGAAGCCGGAGATTCCCCACGGAGAGTTTAAAGAATGCATACAGGCGAAAATCATCATTTTGTGCGGGCTCTTCAGAGAGCCCCATGCCTGGGAATTTTTGGCATGGATGTATTACTTCCTTTACTACCTCACCATTTACAGTCAAACCTTTGAGTGGGTGACCATTATCGCCAATCATGTAGACTTCCAGATGAAGAGTGTCCTCCAAAATTTGAGGTTCTACATGACCTCATATGTATTGTGGGCACTAGCCCAATAGAGACCCACTTTTTAGGGTTTATAGACAGTGGGCATTCTTAATAACAGGCCTGGCTAGCTTGCCCCCTAGGATCATTATCCCGAGGTCCAGTGGGAAAATGGCTTCCCCCAGTTTTGCAGGATAAATGATGCGATCATTTACCATAACATTTTGACACTCACTCGGGATTCTGGGTACCAGTTGTTACAGGAGGCGATGACCTTGGTAAGCACTTACAGGAATTATTTTCTTCAATCTTAGTAGCATACCTATATTCGGGTGACCAACTTCTCTGGGAAACCCTACCTACTCCCCAGGAATTACGGGGATAGGATCATTCTTTTGGAGTTCTGCAGGCAAATCTTGGAACTTCATGCATTCTTTGCCTTGAAGAAGGTCACTTCTATTCTATTCCCACTCACGTGTGGGAACTATTCTTGCAGGCTCACCACTCAGAAGGAGTCCAATAATGAACTGAAGAGTCTAGGACTGGTGTATTTCAACCTTGCCAGAAATAACTTTTACTCAACTTGTAAAATAAGAGAGGCACTTCCCCGGGCATCCATACTGCATAAAGTTCACATTGAAGATTTCTGGGTGGATTTCGAGGATAGTTTTGATCTTCGGGCCTGGAAACACACACGAATGTCAAAAGGCATCATGAAGGCCCTCAACTTTCAAGGATTTCGGAAGGACTTTTCAGATGATGGGCCTCTGGAAGACCTAGGATAAAAGGGTCAGGGGATCGACAAGTTAGATCTCCCTCTAGTGGATTGGGGCACCCTAGAGAATTTAACAATTCAAAATTTAAGTCAAAGCATTATCGACAACAGTCATAATTATTTTCAACAAGTATGCAAGAAGAGCACCCTTAAGGGTCTAATCTTGCGGGGGTCTACTTCGGCCTCTAGAGCCATGGGACCAAGAAAAAACAAGGGGAAGGAGACGAAAGGTACCCCGACCCAAGTTATTTCCTAGGGTCTGTTCCCCATACCAAAGAAAATCTATGAGCAGCTGGAGATGTCTAAACAACTAAGTCGACAACTCAGCGCCCAGCTCTCCCGCAGTCTCCCAGTTGCTCCAGTGGGATCTACTTACCTGGTGGGATCCCCTTCATTAGCAGCACTCATGAGCCAGCAGATGATCACTGAGGTGGAGTCGGTAGATATCCTAGATTTCAGGGTCCCATTGCAATATAGAAGGAAGAGGCAGAGGGTAGACACTACCCCAAGTGCAGAAACCAGCACCGGCATGCCCAATGTCCCCTGATGGAAGTTAGTTTAGATTCTCCTGAACCAGAGGATCTCCCGGAGACCTCCCCTATGCATGAAAATTCTGATGACATCTTCAGGACGGAGGAACTCATGAACAGCTAAGGGGAGAGAGTGGAGGTAGCAGAAGAAATTTTTGCACAAGAAGCGGAGATAATCCCCGATGATGGGGAAGAGGTGCTAGAAAAGGAGGTGCCCAGAAAGGAAACAAAATAGGAAATAGCCCAAGAATAGGAAAAGGGGTAAGAAGAAGAAAGTCTAACAAGGGTAGAAGAAACACTGATCCCAAGGACCGAGCTAGGGGAAGGACACAAGCAAGATGAGCATCTAGAAACTAAGGGAACCAGACCTACAGGAACAACTGTAACCTCAGCCACCATGTTCCAGATGCCCCCACCTCATTTAGTGATATTCAGCAAGGTGATCCCTGCAACACCACAAATAGATCCAGTCCGGACACCTTCTCCACCTCTAGAGATCCCAACGGAGGAGAATGTCTCAGCTGAAAATGTCGAAGAAGAGCAGTAGTAGCAGAATGATGGGGAGAGCACTGGAGATATGGACATTAATCTCAATGCTGCTAAGGATCAAGAGGAATAAATTCCCATGAACACAGATGTAGATGCCACTCAGGTGGGTGATACGGGAAACCCTGGGGAGGAGAAAGAAAAGGAGTCCATAGATACTACCAACACAGAGAACCAACAAACCCCCAGGGAATAGGAGAAAGAGAAAGAGTGTGACGCGACTAAAGATGCCGGAGATACCCCACCAGGCTCCGAGGAATGCCATGATACTCAGGCCTTAATAATAAAGCCCCCCAGCTGCCACAATAGCTGTTAGAATCCAAAAAGAGAGAGGTCCTGACAATAGCAGGTGTTCCCTTATCATTGGTCAAGATGATGGCCCAGGACACATAGGCTAAGAAGCCTAAGAAGGCCCGGACCGTCCATACTTTTTGGACCAGTCTGGGTGGAAATACTATTGCAATAGTTGAAACACCTCCCACAGATATAGATGCGGTGATAGCAAGAGCCAAGGATTCCACAATCACAGAGGTGCTTATGGGGAGGAGAGATAAGTGGGATGAGTTAGGCTTGCTAAAAGAGGCAACCCGAGCAGTTGAGGCCCGGTACGATAAACAGGTGTAGAAGGTAAAGGATGAAAGAGAGAAAAGTGAAAATCTCCTCGGGCTTCTTGCAGAACTTACACAGCCACTGGCAGAGATCCATCTAAATACCTCCACCTCCGAACCACCGCTCCCAAAGGGTGACATGGATGCTCTTAGGGCCATGAAGAAGAAGGCACATGGTGTAGATGGGTGGATCACAGAGTAGATCAAGGCCATAAGACAATTCTTGGAAGAATCACTCCCGAGCCTTTATCAGGTCATTAATCTCTTGGGCCAGGCAAACAATGTCATGGTCATATGGCAAATTAATATAGAAAATTATGAAGGGTGGAGAGCCAGATTATATGAAATGATAAACTCTAGAGAATAGGCAATCACCAAGGCAGGGATTTTGGGAGAGAAATCCTTCAAATTCCTTCAGGCCCAGTACTCCAAACTTGGCCTCAAAATTGAGCTAAGAAAGCAACTGGTTACGACTATAAATGAGAAGGTCACAGTGGTCCGATATCCTTTGGACCTGTATAAAGCATTCGTTGGAAGGGTTTCAAATTTTTATCCCTTCACCACCGAGACCTGCACCCCGTAGGATTATGTACTCGGTAATTTTGATGAGTTAATGGAGTCTCGGTACAAGTCTGCCGGAGACATCGAAGGAGGAAAATTGTCAAGGATTTCAAAGATGATGCTCAAGGCACACGATTCAGTAAATATGTTTGATGAGTTCTAGGCCGAGGCCAAAGATATCGAGGAGAAGTTTGGAATCATCCGCGCCGGTGGGATAGTGTAAAGGACATAGATGGAGATGGCATTAGCCAAATTTTGGAGGCCTTCAGAAAGAACAAGGAATATAAAAAGTCTCCGGCCTCGAGAGATTCTCATCAGCAGGATGCAAGTCCATAAAATTCTTTATTCTTTGAGCATAAGCTCCTGGATCCTGGAATTCCAGATCCAAGTTTTGTATTCTTTCACAATGACCCGTGTTCAGGTTCCCGAAGCTGACCGGTCATTGTCAAGAAGTTAATAAGGGGTTCAGCAGGTGGTTGATCCTGATAAGGCATGTGAGATAGAGGGATGGCTTTGACAGATCATTCTCCCAAGGTGTCTCTCCAACATTAACTACCTAGTGCCTTGGGGATAGTGCGTCACATTTTTCATTGATGAGGCATGTAGCCTCAAACCTCGGGAGATCATATTTCTTCTATTCTTACTCCGATGCTCTTCTTGAGGTCATTCTTCCAACTTATTTTCTTATCTTCTTCTGCTGGTCTGTCAGACCTCTACTCTCTTCGAGGTGATTGTAAGTGGTGCAGGTAGTATCGGCCACCAGATATTGTATTTTAATGTTGAGTGTGCAATTAGCTTAGGTTAATTTTTGGGAAAACTATGTGTATAAATAATAAGTCTGACCTCATTTCAAGGGTCATCAAAATTGATGATTTTGTAGTCAAAGTAATAGAAAATAGCTCTTTTCATTTCTCAGTAGTTGCCGAGCTCAATGCTCAATAGTTCTTAGTAGTTAGATGCTCTCTTGGAGCCATTGATGTACACACCAGTGACGCTGGAACACTCTGTTAATGAAGAAGGAAGAACAGTTTCTGGCAATGATGTTGTTGATGTTCTGATCTCCGAGTTAGCAATACTCTTTTGTCTTATATGTTTCTAATGTCCTTTTCTCTGATGTTTATTTTAGATAAGTGATCTCATTTTCCCTCTGCTATTGAATACATATGAACTATTTGTTATGTATGCATTCAATATTTAGTATAGTTCATTAGAGCATTGTTGATGTTAGAAATATGTTGCATAACTATAAGTAGAAGTAACAAGTTCTTAACTTTGATCTATCTTTTGAAGTTTATTTGGAAACCTAATGCACTTGCAGGAAACCTCAACCTATCACTGAAATCCCCGAGGAAGACGAGTTAAAAACCAGCTATCCCCCAAAACAAAATAGTCACTTTCCCAACTTAGCTCCCCGCACTGTCGAGATCCGACATTCAGGTGCTTGAAGGCCCGGAGAATTTATTCTTTGGAATCCCTTTATAGGCGAAGTTGGCTGGTACACCGGTACCTAGTGACAACTTATCATTTGTTGATCAGACCAGTCACAAAGTCCTGTCAACAATTCCCAAGTGCATAGTTTTAGTTAATGTGTGACAAATTCTAACAAATTTATTCTATCTTAAATAGAAATAGGTTACATTAGGCATAATTCTTTTTGATAATGCCTCAATGTGAAGAACAATTTTTTTTTTATTTTTTTTTTCTTTTTTATTTTGTTAAGAAATGTGGTGAGCAACTTGACTTTATTCATGATTTCAAAGAAATATATAATTTGAGAAAATAGAGATGACAAACTCAAAACGAGTCACCCTACCAACCACTAGCTGAAAAATCAAGTATACAAATTACCCTTACCCACAATTTTCAATTTTCCATCCAAATATGCATAAAAAATAATTGTCTACAAAGTTTGATATAATGCAATATGATACTTACAACCATTACAAAATGTATTCATATGTTGACTATATGCTTTGAGATAATAGAAACATAGAAATAAAAGGAAAGAAAGAAATGGGAAAAAGAGAAGGGGATGTTTCCTTATGAAATTTCAAACAAGCAACAAAACTTATAGCTAGGTGTATAAAAAAATTTCATGGTACAAAAATTTAAGAAATATCAATGGTGGTCCTATACACATACTTTTATCCTCTGGCCCTATGCTTCTACTGATTTTCCCAAAGTTTCAACACACTTTTGTTGTTTTTTATCAATGTGTCCATTTTGAGCATTTTTAAAACTATGCAACTTTTATTATCAATCATCTCACCTATATGTAAAGTATCTACCATTGATGCTTTATCGAGTTTTAAATTTGAAATTTATAACCTATATGTAAATGAACACTATTGATTTGCCAAATAAGGAATAATTTTTTATATCGCATATCATACAATCTATCCATGTTGTTGTTTATAATACTTAGAACTCTAAAAAATGAATAGTAGTTCATATTCATATGTATGAGAAACCGACTCAATTCATTTATCCTTAGGAACTCAACAATTATATAGACATTCCAAAATGTGTCACATATCTGTATTATAATCTCATGAAAAAATCATGAAAGTTATCTTGATGCATTTTTAGATATCTTGTTGTATTTTCATCCTTTTGTGAGCTATTTTTAATCACAATAGAAAAAAAAGTATTTATAATCTTTTAAAAATCTATTCAAGGTAGAGAAAGAGGAGTTTCTCATATTGCAAGAATGACACACGTAAACTATGTAACATTTGGAAAAATATGAAAAATGCTAACTATATCTCATATGATTTCTGAAGTAATGATAATTTAAAAAAAGATTTTTCTTATATTATGTGTAGCAATTATTGCTAATTTATGCATTAAAAGAACATCATTTAAGGCTAGACATATATTATATGTCACTATGTTTTGTAGTTAGGATAATCACCTTTATGGAGGGGCATATTAAGGATACAAATAATATATACTATCATATAAATAGATCTGAAAAAAAATATTATAGTTTTTCCATCACTATAGTCATCTATCTATTTCCACCCAATAGGTGGATTGATATCAACAACTTGATCACTTGATCTCAAAGCTTCCACAGTGAATCCTTCTCTTGATTGATTTAAAACTTGTTCCAATTTGCACTCCAAGGTCATTTTTTAATCTCTTAGATGGATATTTCTCATTATACTTCATTTTGAAATATGAATATCCTTTAAAGAGAGGGATGTTTTCTACTTTATTGAATGGCCATACTTATCTGTACTTGATCTTTGACTTGTTCACTTCCATTATACCCTTTTTAAATAGCTTCAAAAAACTGCCTTTGGGAAACACCATTGTTAGTCTAACCGAAATAGAAATGTTTTAAAACATGACCTTTTTTTTTCATCCAGTAAGTGTTTTCTTTGTGCCTTGGAATTTTTCCCCATATTTTACTTTCTACATTATCCATAAAATGCCAATAGAGAAAATAAGCCAATTTCTTTCTAGTTAATTTAAATTATACCTCATAGCCCTTCAAATCATCATAAAAAATATTCCATATTTCATTTTTTAAATAAGAAATGATTGTTGATATCACATATCATATAATCAATTGACATTGTTTCTCATAATAGTTACAACTCACAAAAAAAATAGTAGTTCACACCCATAAGTATGAGCAAACCACTAAATTAATTGCTCCATAGGAACTCACTAATTATAGAAGGGTGACCATCTAGACATTCCAAAAAGTGTCACATCACTATATTGTAGTCTCAAGCAAACAAAAGTCATCAAAGTTATCTTGGTGCATTTATAGATATCTTGTTGGATTTTCACCCTTTTGTCACCTATGTTTAATCACAATATAGATAAATGTGTTTATAAAACATATTTTTAAAACTTGTGCAAGATAGAGAATGATAAGTTTCTCAAATTATAAAAACTAATACACCTAATAGGTAACATCTGTAAAATATAACAAATGGAAACTATATCTCATATGATATGTGGATTAAAAATAATTGATTTAAAATTTGTCATATATTGAGTGTAACAAGTGTTGCTAATTTATATGTTAAAAGACATAATTCAAGCCTAAAAACATGTTATATATAAATATATGTTGTAGTTAACATAATAATCTATCTGTAGAAGCATATTATTGATACAAATAATATATACTATCATATACATACAACTGAAATTATTTTTAATAGTTTTCTCTATTACTATAGTCATCCATCTCTTTCCACCCAATTTAGGTGGATTGATATCAAAAACTTCATCACTTGATCTCAAAGCTTCCATACTGAACTCTTCCCCTTGATTTATATTAAACTTTATTCTAGTTTGCAATCCAAGGTGTTTTTGCAATATCTTAGATGGCATAGGCACTTTCCTTGATCCTTAACAAAGAAGGGAAATAAAATTAAGCATGTTGAGCCTCATCAAAAATGTGAGCAAACGAAGGTGCTACAGATTTGAGAGTCGGTTCACCGACTATATACTTTTGATAATAAAGGAGCATTATCTCTTGTCAGGGATGCAGAGGCTCTATCAAAGTAGGAAAAAATGGTCAAGGGAGAAGGCCCCATAGGACACTAAAGGATGGTCTCCAGTAGCCTGGATATTATGAATAGTCCCTCCATGATGAAAATTCAAACATTTATGGATAACAGATGTGAAGACTCCCATAGAGGTAATCCAAGTGATACCTTGTTTGACCTTGAAGTGGTCAACTTCATGAAACCACGAATGTCAAGAAAACCTCTTTGGTTCCTATCCTTACCATCAAAGTGATGGACCCAAAATGGGTAAGAGATAGCGCGTCATGTTTCTTAATTGTGTCGGGAAACTAATCATAGCTTCCCAGGTTTAAGTCATCGACAAAGAGGACCCCAATTGTAATTACATCTACCCAGCAAGTGGGATCAACCAAGACACATCTAATAGAGATGTCATTGATCAAGGTGAGGATATAGAGAGGAGAGGGTTCTTTTTTGTGTGACTTGTGCAGAGGGGTGAATGCAATATTCGTATCAAGCACCCTCTGGGAAGGTGAAGAGATTGAAGTGATAGTCACCATGTCCACGGTGAACTTTTCACTAGGATGGAATTTGGTAGAGATATTTTGTGTTCACATGACGTTCACCAAAATTTTGAGAAGGAAAAGAGTGCACCAACCTAGAGACCAGCTAAAGTCTCAGGGGATAAACCCTCCCTTGCACCAGCTCACTTAAACTAGCATGTAGGGCTAGAGGGATCAAATGTGACATTTCTTGGATAGAATTTTCATGAGTATAAATAAATAAAATGGATCTAACTTGGAATAAACAAATACTAAATAGAAATAAATGTTAACATCTAAAGTATATCAAGATGATAAGAATATTTTGATTATAGAAACCAAAAGAATAAATTATATATAGAATAATCACCTAGCTATGTAAGCTCACTATCCAAGATAACAATACGAGTGTTGGACGATAGTATAGGTACAAGATGATAACTTGTGGCTATCTTACATCCTATATGGATAGAGTATAGAGACTAAAATTAGTAGTCAAATGAAACTAAAATAAATTAAATAAAGAGATTGAATAAGAAGGAATACGTTAAGAGAATAATGGAGACTACTATTATAATACAAGAATAATGATAAATGTAAGAGAGGAAAAGTGTAAAACCAGATTTGATATTTGATAGAGTTGATGTGGTGAACTTGTATCTTCATGAAACATGTACACACAAAGATGAGGAATATGTTAGGGTTATTTGAAGACTTGCCTTAGTCAAGTCCTTTCTTTGATGTTTCAACCACCACAACAACCAAGTAGACATTAAATCTGTGATAGTTAATTGGAAATAGAAAGAGATATACAATGATAAGATGTTAGTAAAGTCACGTAGATAGTGTTACATTCTCAAAAAACACAAAACTAGTAAAGAGAGTTAACTACCCTCAACACCATGAGGTGAGAACAGAATACATGAGAAAAGATAGGAACTTCCAAATCCAAGATCTTGTACACAAAGCTATATGGAAAGCTATAGACAATGTGAATGAGTAGAAAAGAGCTCCAAAATATTGAGAGATATTTCTCAAAATATCCCAAAAGACCCAACAAGGTTTCTAAATGAGGATATATGAATTCAAGGATGAATCATTGCGTCTGTGGGTGGTCAAAAAGGGCTTTACAATTGTAAGGTGGTAATTTGTAATGCCTCAATGACAACCTACACATCTATAGATTTATAGATGAGTACACTTCACACGAATGTCTCTATGGTGCACACAAATCCTATGTTGTCTATTTTGTGTGGTTGGGATTTGAAGTGGGAGATCACAAAGTTAGGTGAGTGAGTGTGAGTGGATGATGTAACTATTCAAGCCTCCATTTGAATGAATCATTCATGCTATCTTTTTCCATTCATAATTATCCTTCTAGATTGTTCCCAATGTTATCTCAAGGCAAGGTGTTAGAGTAATTACAACATATTATGTAATTATATATTAATTAGATCATTTAATTAGTTTTTTACTTAAGCTAAAATTAGGTATTATATTGATGCAATCAAGGAAAGTGGGAACTCATAGAGTTCAAACAAATCCTTGTAGAAAGAGTCAAACAATGGTAGCCCACAAGAAAACAAGAAAATGAATACAATATCTACCTCCTTAATAAAATAAAATCAGTTACATGAGACTAGTGTAAGAAGAAATACATTCTAGGAATACAGGCATGATTGCAACCTTCAATAGGTCATCTTTTTATACAATATACCTACAAAAACAACTACATAAAAGTTCCAAAGGTAATTTCTTACTTCCAATCTATAGATCAGATCCCTACAGGTGCTAAGGTTCAATTTTGTTCTATCCTAAACTCTATCTATCTCCATAAATTAATTACAAGAGTATTTAAGGCCTTCACAAAAATTAGGTCGGCCAAGAAAGATTATATTTCCCAATGAAAAGAAAATACGTTACAACATATAGGTTAGGACCGAAATCATAAAGATCTCCTTCCAATGAGTGGTACATTGATCATGATCCCTAAAGTAGGTCGAACACAAACATAATATTATCAAGAATGAGTCATTATACTTCATTGAACATGAAATCCTTTGCGAGATTAGAAAATATAAAAGTGGCTGGAAAAGATGAAGAACAATACAATCATGCCAAGAATATGCAAGATCTCATGTGTGAAGAAACCAAATAATTAGTGAACCCATGAGAATGTCCACCATGATGCCACAAACACGTAATAAGGATTGCAGTCGCAAAGACTGTACATAGAATGATAGCAAAAAGAAATGCAGAGACTAATCAAACATGAAAGAAAAAAAAAATTGTTGAAGCAATATTTTGAGCAACCCAAGATGCTATTGCATTAGATACCTGAGTTTAACTGAAAAGTTGGCCTCTCACTTTGTTTGGGACAAAGGAAAACCCAAATGGTCAATTTCATCCTGAGAATCCATGAAGTATATTCTATTGGTATTTCCTTCCATTTTACAAGATACTCCATTAAGTGCTTACCTGTTGTACTTATACTAACCCTTTATTGGTATTATGATGGATTTTAGAGTTGAGATGCAGTGTTTGATGCTTATAAGTTTGTCACTGATGGAAACTCTATCAGATTCGATGAATAGGTTACAGATACTGATTGACTACATGGATAGGTAAAGCAAAATAAGTTAAGAATTTTAATCAGATAACAGGAATACAATAATAGAAAGTATTTTGAGAGGCGATTGAGATAGCGAGCACATTGGGAGGTACGATCATTACTAGAGAATTATTTTGGTCAGTCAAGTTCAGTTTATCAATTGTGAAAGTTAACCCAATGTTTTGAGTAAGTTAATATTTTGGAAATGTTTTTATTTTTAATTTGTTGAGTTACCGATTGGTACCTAATGATCAGATGACCAAGGCGGTTGATTATTTGTTGGTGATTGGTAATACACTTTTGTATTACATTTTTTGATGACATGTTAGGTATGATTGGCGCTAATTTTTATGATTTTGGTAAATGTTTTGGGCCGACTTGTTGAATGTTCTCCAAGTCTCAACTTACTTAAGAATAACAATATAAAGGAAATCTAAATCATGATACTTAGGGTTGAAGATCATGTTATTGGTGGTTGTGATCAGAGACAGAGGCAGAACATTGTGCCAGGGTTCAAAGATTGGATTAGATCTGACAGGAAAGTAGTGTCATTCCTAGTTCATTCATTCGAGTTCATTGCTCAAGGCTAACTCTAATAGGTTAGTAGGTTAAATCCTTTAACAGGGTAGAATTTAACAAGTCTCATTGTATGAATTCTTTAATAGGGTCACTTCTAAGAAGGATTTCTAAATCCTCTAGCGAGGTAGATCCTAAGAAGTCTGATTGTACTTGTAACATGGTACTAGTCACTCTTAACTGGGTGAGCCTCTAACAGGGTATTATAAGCTCCTAGAACAAGGTAACTCTTTATACTTCAGTAAAGATATTTGTGTGTGTCATCCCCACCATGGTTGTCTCCATTTTACAAAGGTTTCCATCATAAAAATAAATAGTGGTGTTATGTGTTATTCTTTGTGGATGCTTGAATTGTTTTACTTTTATTGCATAGTTACCCTTGCATGTTTGATTGAATGGAAATTTTTTAAAAGCATAATAATATTTTAATTTAATGCACCAACAAAAACCAACTAAGTTGAGCAGAGGCCAATACAAGCAATTTTTCTAAGAAATAGAACATGACGCACTCTCTTGTGAAGAAAACCAACACCTGAAACCTAAAGTGCATTATTATAAAAATATTATGATCGTGACCTACAAACTGCAAAACTAGAAACAATGCCAATCATTCTAAAGATCAATCCTAATAGACAACCACACTATTTCCAAATTATAAATCCTGACTATATTAATTAAAATTTTGAGGAACTAAAAATCTAATTGTATAATATTCACATAATATAATCATTAACTGTATAATTGCAAGATCTCATCACCAAATGTATAGGAATGTGGAACATTCTCCCATACAAACTTTAAATATTATTTCTTGTATATTCCATCTTCAAATAATGTATTTGTCCAAAACCAACGCATTCTTACTCAAGAGGAACAAAAAACACCAATGGAACATCTGAACGCATAATTTTCGACCCCTCCTGAATCCAAGTTGACATCAATTAAAAAACTAAATCATATTACTAAAACTTATATGAATTCCATAAAGTATGGTTTGTCCTCAAACATTCCTACTCTAAACCTTTATTTTTTATTTACTTTTACAAATATTAAGACCTACGCGCATAAAAATATTTCACATCCAACAAGTTATGGATGGTTTTTTATTATCCTCAATTTAACAAAAACATAGCACTCCATATGCATTAATAAAAAACTATTACAACTTGTTCCTTGGTGAAATTCTAATTTACGGTATAATACATGAACTGGAGGGAAGGAAATAATGGCATATCTATGATAGATACACATGTATTCAAATGTCTTAGCCATTCAGAGTCCTAGCATGATTTGATTAATTTAATTTTATATTTTATATTTTATATTTTATTAATTATATCATGTATGAGTTAAGCATCTACTTGTCACTATGTTACCCTATGCGTCCAAATTGAGTGTTAGCTTTGTAAATGTGAAGTGGAGAGCATTAAATTGATCCACTTGTCACTACGGAGATTATTTGAAGAGAAAGTGTATAGAAACCTCACAAAGGTGTGATTTGGTGACATCTAGATCCTTATTTTTTAGTTAACTCTTGGTGAGATATAAAAACTATTTCATCAACTTTATTGTTAGTTGTATTTGATGTTTCATAATTTATATATTGTGTGAGTTCATATTAGTATCTAATTTTATACATATTTATTTCATATTCTACATCAACCTTCACATGAAGTATTGAGAAAATTTTATATACTTATTTGTTATTATCAAATCTTGTATATCATTTAGAAACTTCAATTATTCTCACATAGGAAGATGTTGTGCACTTACTTGTAATTATCTTTCTTCTTTAGGAAATAAATATTTTTGATATTCATGGATCATATTCTCAATTCCCATTTGAGCATTAGTAATGATTGTAGGTTTTACTACCTTATAGAGGGTTTCATAGCCTCACTCTATATTATTTTATGGTGGTATATTTGTGTAAATTATGATAGAATCAGTCTTGGAGTGTCGTCATGAGTTCTTCCTTTTATCACCTCTTTATTTTGACTTTTGTCTTTTTTTTCAAGTTTAGATCATTTCTCTTTTGGAGAGGAGTTTTATCATCACTAATCTTTATATTTCCCTTTAAGACTAATTTGTAATAGAGTCTTTAATATGAGCTATTAGCTCGGATTCATCATTGTACATATAAAAATCCATAGGATTCTCTTAAGGGGACGTGTTAATGTAAAAAAGTCATTGTCAAACTAGTTAGTTATTCAACTTTCTAGTTATTGATTTATCCATATGTAGAATAAGTTAACTAAGGCAATTTTATGTGTTTTGTCCCATTACATAGTATTAAGACATGTTTTCCTATCACTTGAGATGCCTATAGCATGCATGCTTGCTACCTGATCACACACTTGTCAAGTTAGCTTACAAGTACTAGACCTTGCGATGGTAGTCATATTATCACTCTAACCTTTACTCATCTTCTTTCATGCCTATATGTTCAAGTATTTGATGTGCATTCAATAGAATTTTCATATTACATAATATATTTGACCATATTGTCTATTAATTCACTAGTAGAAGATTTGTTTTGTATTTTTAAATTTTTCTATACCTAGTTTTTTATAGAAAATTTACAACTGAATATCCATTTTCATGCATTTCTTATGATATGAATTCAAATTAAATAGGTAGGTCTTTTGTGGTGTATAATAGTGGTAAGTCATTCAATCTAGTTAATTTGTTACATTAGTTGGTCAATTATAATTTTATATTCAAGTTTCATTAGAATGATCTTAATCTCATGTGATACAACCTAATCAATATCAAACATATACATGGCTAAATAGAAGGGATTTAAAGTTATAAAAATTAATCATAATGATTTTAATGAGATTAGATGGGTAGTCTCCCCCTTATATTGTTACCCTCAATTTCAAGAGTTTATTCTTCATGGTTTCCATGCTAGGACTAGAGCCTATCTAACTTTCTATATTGGTTGTGGAATTTTTTAATTTCTTTCTACTATCATATTTAAGGCTATGATGTAAGGTTCACAGAAACTTTTATTTGACTCTTATATAGCTAAACAATAATAGTTATTGATCTCACTTCTAGCTACACTTGGTAATATCATCATAAGAATATGGCTTTTAATACATGAACATAGAATTGTAGATTTGTTTGTTCTATAGACTATTATTGTCTATAAACAATTCCATGTAATGATAATCAAAACTTTAAGAACCCTTTGTAGATATGTCTATCATGTAAATATTATGGGAGTTGGATCCTCAACCTCTTGCAACTCTTTCAGCACATTCTCATTCTTGGAAAAAATCTCTTTTTAGCGATATAGTTTGGTGTCCCCTATATGTTATTAGATGAAGTAACTATTCTAAAACTACAATCATCTTCTACCTCTAGATATTGTTGAAAAATATTATGCTTAATTATAAAATAAAATTGTATTTTGTTCCACATAACGAGGTTGTTATTTTGTTATCTAGATGTGTTTTTGTTATTTTGATATCTTTAAGACCTCTTCAATGATTTGAATTAAGTTGAACTCCTACAAATAGACCTCCCAAACCTAAACGATTTATAAAATTTATAAATCAGCTAAATGTAAAATAACTTTAATAATTAAATTAAAAAATAACATTAGCAACTACAATGAATCCACTCTTAAATCATCATAATTCTTGAGACGTAT
This sequence comes from Thuja plicata, assembly GCA_018584345.1. Classification (NCBI taxonomy): domain Eukaryota; kingdom Viridiplantae; phylum Streptophyta; class Pinopsida; order Cupressales; family Cupressaceae; genus Thuja; species Thuja plicata. Next base: position 486,565 of record MU226654.1, on the reverse strand, counting down.
TTTTGTTTTTTATATCACAATAGTTCATGAACATCATTTCCTAGAACCTACATTACAATAGTCCATCAACTAATTCTAAACTCGTTAAGTATATTGATCGTATAATGTATAGATGATAAATACTCAAATATCAATTGTTTTGGATATTACATAAACTTTTTCTACTTTCCCATATGTTGAGTGTCTTATTAAAATAAGAGAGTAATAATAGTAACACACTAGTTTGCCATATATTTGCTTTCCTTCTAATAAAGTTTGATAGTTATTCTGATGTGAATAGGTTCTTGTTTAATTGCATTTGGGAGGGTTGCATTAGTTGACAAAATATAAAGTAGGATAATAGCTCAACCTTATTCATGACTTAAAAGAAATAAATAATTTGAGAAAATAGAGATGACAAACTCAAAATGAGTCACCCTACCAGCCACTAGCTGAAAAATCAAGTATACAAATTACCCTTACCCACAATTTTCAGTTTTCCATCCAATTATGCATAAAAAATAATTGTCTACAAAGTCTGATATAATGCAGTATAATGCTTACAACCATTACAAAAAGTATTCATATGTTGACTATATGCTTTGAGATAATAGAAACATACAAATAAAAGGAAAGAAAGAAACGAGAAAAAGAGAAGGGGATGTTTCCTTATGAAATTTTCAACAAGGAACAAAACTTATAGCTAGGTGTATAAAAAAATTTCATGGTACTTGTTGTCAATTAGGATTGCACCTATAGGTTGATGTGAAATCTAGCTCTTCTACTGAAACATGGAAACTCTCTCAGGTGGTGGGTTGTCCTAAAACAAGTGAAGAATCTTTGTAAGATAGGTCAGTTGCTAAATAGTGCTCACCTAAAACTAAATGTGTATGTGGGGAAAGGGGATGAGAGAAATCTGAATACTTAAATCCTAAATGTGGTGATACACCAATGATTTGTATGCAACTTCAATTAAATCAACATAAATTATTGAAGATAGTAATGATTCTCAATACTCAGACAAGGATGTAATTACAAAACTGTTTCTATGTAAGGACCTAAAATCTTTTGTTTCGAAAGGAAAACCTAAGCTTTACCAATTTTCTTCAAAGGAATGAGGACACAAACAAAGACCTATAATCACAAGTATCTAGATTCGAACATGCAATAAGGAATGTAGTTTTAATGAAGGATAAACACAACATAGAAGCAAAGAACCCTCAATATTGTACCTAAATCAATGAGAAGGAACCGTTCAAAATATAGTAAATAGGCCATAAATCCTAAAGAGTCAGATGCATGAGAAAATAAAATTGTCAGAAACTGAAGTCTAAGTGATCTGCAAACTCCAACAAATCGAGACCTAAACTAAAGTGTCACTCAAAAATGCCCCAAAACTTCTTTAAGTCCTCTGAAATCATGTAGAACCTATGATAAATGAATTTAAATTTTCAAATATCCTCTCCAATAGTCATAGCTGGCACAAAATACCACATTGATGATCGACATCAAACCCTTTATTCAATTTTAAAACATGGTCATCGATCATCACTTAAATCAAACCTCAGGAATACTAGTCCCACTATCTCCACGTGCCAACATGTCATAATTCCTTGGAGACTAAAGGTCTTACATCTTATGTTTACGGGATTATGATGATCGTCAAATCAAAATTAACTTAACCGTGATCTATTTGTCCTAAGCTTTTAAAATGTAGGTCCCACTTTTTCCACGTGTCCTTCAGGCGCAATCGCGCAATGAAATATAATGTTCACATTTTTTTAATTATAAAAGAATCACACTAGCCATCAGATCAAATCAGATCTGACCACCCATTTCCTTTATTTAGCCTTTAAAATAGATGGTCCCATAACCCAAGATAGCCACATGTCATATATTTCCAATGCCGCAAAGAATCTTGAGTTGATCATCTAATGTTCAAGGCATCACGATAACCATTGGATTGATTCCCCTTTTCTTGAATGTTGACCTCACCTTTCACTACAGAGTGGGCCCGCCAAGGACACCTGTCACTCTGTCGCAATACCTTGAAGAGTTTTGTTCATGCATTTTCCTGTTTACGGGAAAGCAATGAACGTTGGATTAGATTAGATATGTCAGAAGTTTATATGTCGCTAACCACAAGGAAATGGGCCCGTGATCTCAGATGACCACGTGTTGCAACATAAAAATTCCTTGAACAATAAACAACTAGCATCTTGTGATCAAGGGAATGTGCTGGCCGTAGGATTAAGCATAACTTTCTCATCGCTAGGGATAAAGAAAAGACCGTGGGACTTACGAAATATGACCTAGGAAAAATTAAAAGTCGATCCCGCTAGATTTAAGAAATATTAAAGACTTGGCCCCATTCAAAGACTAAGACCCATGAATTAAAAATAACTTAAGTGGCTTCAAAAAAGCAACACTTTTTTATAACACGCACAAAAGACTTAGGGTTTAAACATGAAATGGATCAAGGGTTGGAAACAAAGAAAATTAGGGCTTAAAAACTCAGGTTTAAAACACTGGATTAAACATGATCAACACTTTTAGCACCATGAAATAATTTTATAGTCCTAACAACAATGCTCCTACCAATGCCTCCTAGGATATTAACATGATGCAATCACTAGTTTTGAATGTATCATAAGGGTGAACTGTGCATTTGTTGGCTTCCCTTTTAATCACGATGATTTCTTATAATTTTTTTTATGATTAACAAGCTAGGCTCAACCCTAGTGGGAGCCACATTTAACCCACTTGTTAACAAGAAACACCCTATATCTATAGAAGAAGCTAACATATTAGAAGTAAATCATTGACTTTCATCAATGTTGTCCAAGCTTTGCCAATTTTAGCATGGTACGAAAGTTGGTAACATTTTTGGCGACCTCTCAGGGGTGTTTGCCTAATAAATAGAAAGACCAGTTACCTTTTACATATCCATTGGGTACAGAGTAACTAAAAGATAATAGAAACATGAAAACCTTCTTTGTTAAAAAGGACAACCCCCTCTGAACTATTTGGATGTGGATTTATGGCTTAGGGCATTGAAGTGCCAAAGCTGGCCTACCATAAGTGATAGGTGTACATTACATTAGTTTATGGATATTACCTTGCCTGAACCTTATTGGGAGCTTGAGAACTAAACTTTGAGAATGTGCTAAGAAACACTTAGGGAAAGCAAACAAATTGAACTACTAACAACATTGTCTCAATCTGAAGTATAGGATGTTACCATAATGTCCTTTGGTATTCACCATGTGTTCTTGATCATGAAAACATGGATATATGATGCATGTCAGACTGGAATCTCATGATATCTTGTTGTATATTAGATAGAAAATTCTAACATGATTTAGTATAGCCTGGTGCAGAAGATATTTTATAGTCTGCTGCAGGACTTGAGATACATGTCATATTCCTCATTATTCATCTCTTCTTCATAGGATTGGATTATGGTATACCATCATATTATATTAATGAATCTACTGAAAAGGCTTGAAACTAACTGTGCCAAGCACTTAGGGAAAATTGAAAACTTCTAACCTATCCTAAACTAACCAGTACAGAAACTGGTCAAACAAAACCATTCACTGGATAGTTAAAATAGCTAGCTTTCCTCCTTAGGATACAATACATTAAATTCATGAGGAAAGCCAAAGGGACATGAGGCACATAAAAATATGTAGCAATATAAAGAACTACCTCTTTCAAAATTTGATCAAACCTACTAACCTCCCCAAGCGGATCATAAGCGACATTACTCCAGAGAGGAGGAGAAAATTGGACAAGCTCTAAATGAGAAAGCTTCAGCCTAGCAGCATCCTTGACACCATCCTCAAATAGAACTTCATAAGTTGATGCTTCATTAGACTCATGGGCTAAGTATCTGATAGGACAGATACTTGTAAGAGCTAAATATTGGATTGGTGAAAATGATCAGCATGTTGCTTTTGATTTCCTTCTTCTAAACTTACATTTTCAAGTGCAAAATTCAGACCTTCTCTATTGATTTCAGGTTGATGAAATACTTTTGTGACAACATTAGGCTATATAGGACCAGTTATCTCCTTTTTTACAAAGTAACTCAATTTCTGAGTGATTACTTTGTTGATTAGAAGCTTCTGGTTCATGTGCCCTAAATGGAGACATCTCTAGCTTAGTTTGCTCATCCACTTTCTATTGTATCTTTGATTGAGCAAAAATTGATTTTTTTATCAAATTTTGAGGAAAAAAGTTCCATTTCATTCCAAAAAGTGTCTTCTTTGGTCATTTTCAATAAGAGACCAGTTTCTACCTTATGGTCACTTTCTTAAATTAGTGGAACTTTAGGATATGGAAAATCCTCTTGTTGTCATGGTACTTTTGTTTCTACCCTCTGATTTTCAGCATCTTCTTAATGCTCTTGCATGTTGGACTTCAATTCTTCATCCACTTGGCCAGAATTTGAGAATGGTGTTTTTTCTAGTATGGTGTACTCTTCAACAAACTTAGGCAGCTCATCAAAAGCATCTACCACCATTTCATTGTTCTGATCAACAAATGTATGAAGCTCAGATACAACCTCTTGCTCAACATTTTATTTATACTTTTGAGCCTCTTCATAGTGAATTTTACTAGTCTCTTTATACTTAATTGTTGCATTAATCAAGAGCCTTATTTTCTCTTTATGATCATTTAGCTCTTTTTCATGAAATTCCTCATGTGCTATTAATTTTCTTTAGAAATCTTCCTCACATTTTACACTTGTATAAAACATGACCCTTATTAATTCTCTATGACCCGCCAACTCTTTCTCATGAACTTTCCTCTTGGCTTCCAGCTTTTCGGCAAGGGTGACTTCAAACTGCTTATATTTTTTACCAAATACTTCTTATGGCATTGCTCATGATGAACCAACATCTCCTGGTGCTACATATGGGCTTGATATGACCGTTCCTCCTACTGCAACTTTAATTCTTGCTAGAAATCTATCTCTTTTTGCTTCTTAATGTCATCAATATGTTTGGTCAGGTCCTGCAACATACTTGAAGTGTCTCTAATGTGAAAATCATGAACATTTGGAGGATGATGAAAAGATTGAATAGGGAAGGGTTCACTGTAAGTATTTTGTGATTTTTGGGTGGAGGGTGGTAAGCATGAGATGAATTTTTCCCTTCAAATTGTGGCATGAAAATAATAGCACATTTGTTTTGATATGACTGATATTCATAGAATGAAGGAGAACTTTCATGAAATGGAGGATGGTAAACCATTCTAGGCACTAAATCTATCTAAAACCAGTAGAGATGAAGTCAAAGTTGCCAAATATACAAAATAGTGACCTCTTAAATATCTAAAACCTCTTGGATGCATATCAAAACCAGCCAGAACTATGAAAACTATGACCTCTTGGTCCTAGTTTGCGTGCCAAAAATTATTGTCAATCAGGATTACGCCTATAGCTTGATGTGAAATATAGCTATCCTACTGAAACATGGAAACTCTCTCGGGTGGTGGGTTGTCCTAAAAGGAGAGAAGAATATATGGAAGATAGGCCAGTTCCTAAATAGTGCTCACCTAAAACTAAATATGTATGTGGGGAAAAGGGATGAGAGAAATATGAATACTTAAAACCTAAATGAGGTGATACACCAATGATTTGTATGCAACTTCAATTAAATCAACATAAATTAGTTAAGAAACTAATGATCTGAAATACTTAGACATGCATGCAATTACAAAAGTGTTTCTATATGCAAGGACATAAAAACTTTTGTTTTGAAAGGAAAACCTAAGCTTTGCCAATTTTCTTCAAAGGAATAAGGACACAAATAAAGACATGTAATCACAAGTATCTAGATTAGAACATGCAATAAGGAATTTAGTTTGAATGAAGGATAAATAAAACATAGAAACAAAGAACCCACAATATTGTACTTGATTCAATGAGAAGGAATCGTTGTATCTGTATAACTGAAAAAGTGTCTTTACAATCTACTCACAAGTATGTAATGTGCAAAACATGTGATAAAAAGAAGTCCCCTAAAAATTAAGGTCAAAATACACTAAATAGGCCATAGTTCCCAAAGAGTCCCATGCATAAGAAAAGAAAGCTACCATAAATGGAAGTCTAAGTGATCCTCAAACTCCACCAAATGAAGAGCTAAACTGAAGTGCCACTCAAAACTGCCCCAAAACTATGTTAAGTCCTTTGAAACCATGCAGAAACTATGAGAAATGAATTTAAGTATTCAAATATCTGCTCCAACAGTCACAGTTGGTGTGAAATACCCCATCCATGGCTGAGATCAAAGCCTTTATTCAATTTTAAAACATGGATGTTGATCATCACTTAAATCAAACCACGGGCATACCGGTCCCACTATCTCCATGTGTCATCCTGTCATAATGCCTTGAAGAGTAAAGGTCTTACATCTTATGTTTGTGGGATCACGATGACCGTTAGATCAAAAGTAACTTAACCATGATCTATTTTCCCTAAGCTTTTAGAATGCAGGTCCCACTTTATCCACGTGTCCTTCAGGCGCAATCCCGCGAAGAAATATAACGCATATTTTTAATTATAATAGGATCACGCCAGCCATCAGATCAAGTTAGATCTGATCATCCATTTCCTTTCTTTATGCTTTGAAACAGATGGTCCCAAAAACTAGGATAGCCACGTGTCATATGGTTGGAATGCCGCAAAGAATCTTGAGATTATCATCTAGCATTCAAGGCATCACGACAACCGTTGGATTGATTCCCTTTTGCTTGGCTGCTGACCTCACCTTCTAGTACAGATTGTTGGCAAGTTGACTATACTGGTGTATATGACTCTATTTAGTGTTTTCATTATGGCAACAAAGTCATATGAAGTGTTGGAGTTAGCACACATTATCAGAAGATCATAAATTGGCTAAGTACAGAAGACTGGATAGTTAGCAGAGTACTAGAAGAACAAAGCATCAATGCACATGCATACGACCGAGTTAGGGCATGTGTCTTTGAATATAAGCTTGTAAGTATGTGTATCATCTTAAAATGGAAGCACTTCCATGTTAAGAGAATTTATCCCTCCTTAGGGGATGTATTTGACCTCCATTACATCATCCCCTCATTTTTGCATCATCCCCTTGATCTGCTCCTCCTTATACCACTTTCAGGACTGATTTTTGCATTCTGGGTTGCAGGACTCTATTTCTGGGATACAGGGACAGGGTCGACCTCCTAGGATAGGGTTGACCTCGGCCCTACCCTAGGATAGGGTTAACCTCATCCCTGCCCTAGGACAAGGTTGACCTCAGCGCTATCCTAGGACAGGGCTGACCTCGACCCTGTCCCAGGGTCCAAAACCCAGAACCCTGCAGTTCCCGGGTTGTTGGTCTTTGCAAAAAGTTTCTTCCCGCTTCCAGGATGGCTATTTCAGGCTCCAAAGCATGGATTCCTAAATTATATTTAATATAGGTCCTCTCCTAGGGGTAAAGGCTTAAATGATGATTTAATTATCCTATGTCGGCCTCCTTAGAAGATTGTGCCCTAACTTCATATAAAAGGAAGCTCTCTCCTCTCATTTTCTCTAAGTCTTCCAAGTGCAAAAAGCTCTAGCCAAGATTTTTTTCAAGCATCCATTGTTCTAAATTTTTTCAAGCTCTCAAGGTGTTCAAGTCTTCCTCTCAAGCATTCAATTTCTCCATTGAAGATCAAGGATTCAAGCTTTCAAGCCATTGAAGGGATTTGGTTCAAGCATTCAAGATTCATCATTCAAACCCTAGATCTAGCCATCATGATGGTGTGATCTTCCTTCAAGATCCTTTGTGCATCCTAAAAACTCTTTCAAGGTGGATTCCAAGCATACAATCATGGAGGTTTATGGTTTCTAAAGTCCATGCTTTCATATTTACATACTTGCTTATATTTGAATTACAATTACATATCTATTCAATTTCATAGCTTCATTGTTAGATTCAATTCTACTACTTGCTAGCATTCTTATTTCAATTATTGATTTCAAGGTTAATTCCTAAATCAGGGTTTGACTAAGGCAAACCTCTCCCCCACAACAAAAAAACATTTTTCTTGTAGGTACAGGTTTGGGACTGTAGATCCGAGGCAAGATTTGGATACCCTTTTCAGATTTCTTTCAGACTGTGCGAACAGGGACACTTTCAGAGTTGAGCAGATCGAGTTGGAAAAAGTGGTACAGGGTCAACCTTTTTCATAATCTGACATCAGAATGGAAAAATATTTCTGGGTTTTGTCCGTCTTTGTTTTCTAGTTCAGTATCAACTGTCAGCATCTCCAAAAATAGTCTGCAGATCTCAAAAAATAGCAATCTTTGATCTGCAATATTTCAAGGTTAGTACATTTCTATCATTCATTTCAATTCAAATCCTTAATCATTCTAAATCTATCACACATTTACAATCACTTCCATTTCAACACACATCTTAAGAGGGAAACCTAGGATCTCCTTCTTTATTCTTATTTCCAATAGATTGATTCATTTATGCATTGATCCTTTTTGGGTTGATCAATCTGGATCCTTCCTTAGTGCATTTGAGAATAAAGGGGAATATCTTATCTTTCCCTCCACTCTAAACGTTAAATGTAAGGTAAAAAATGATTTGATTATCAAAACACTCTTATTCCATGAACATCATTTTTCTCCTTTACATTTTGGTGAACCCGCGATAGACAACTCTTTCATTTTGGTGTTAGATGTGCATTTCATATTAGATCTTGCATGCATATAGAAGTAGGTTTTATTTTATGCTCTTGCATTTATATTTCAAAATTCATAAAAATCATAAAACTTCTTTAAAAATACAGAAACATTTACATTTTTCACACTTGTAGTGTTTCCTTGTGTTCAACATGTATGATTTTTGTTTTGAATACTTTGATGAGGATTTTGTTGTACAAAATGATAGATCCCTTAATGAGGTACATGGAAGTGAGCATGAAAATGGTTTGAA
>MU226654.1:459608-474401 GCA_018584345.1 Thuja plicata | reverse complement strand
CATATAAAAGGAAGCTCTCTCCTCTCATTTTCTCTAAGTCTTCCAAGTGCAAAAAGCTCTAGCCAAGATTTTGTTCAAGCATCCATTGTTCTACATGTTTTCAAGCTCTCAAGGTGTTCAAGTCTTCATCTCAATCATTCAAGTTCTCCATTGAAGATCAATGATTCAAGCTTTCAAGCCTTTGAAGGGATTTGGTTCAAGCATTCAAGATTCATCATTCAAACCCTAGATCTAGCCATCATGATGTTGTGATCTTCCTTCAAGATCCTTTGTGCATCCTAAAAACTCTTTCAAGGTGGATTCCAAGCATACAATCATGGAGGTTTATGGTTTCTAAAGTCCATGATTTCATATTTACATACTTTCTTACATTTTAATTACAATTACATATCTATTCAATATCATAGCTTCAATGTTAGATTCAATTCTAGTACTTGCTAGCATTCTTATTTCAATTATTGATTTCAAGGTTAATTCCTAAATCGGGGTTTGACTAAGCAAACCCTTCCCCCACAAAAAAAAGCATTTTTCTTGTAGGTATAGGTTCAGGACTGTAGATCTGAGGCCAAATTTGGATACCACTTTCAGATTTCTTCCAGACTATGCGAACAGGGACACTTTCGGAGTTGAGCAGAGAGTTGGCAAAAGTGGTATAGGGTCGACCTTTTTCATAAGACGACATCAGAATGGAAAAATATTTCTGGGTTTTTTCCATCTCTGTGTTCTAGTTTGGAATCAACTATCAACATCTCCAGAAATATTCTATGATCTCAGAAAATAGAAATCTTTGATCGGCAATATTTCAAGGTTTGTACATTTTTATCATTCATTTCAATTCAAATCCTTAATCATTCTAAATCTATCACACATTTACAATCACATCCATTTCAACACACATCTTAAGAGGGAAACCTAGGATCTCCTTCTTTATTCTTATTTCCAATAGATTGATTCATTTATGCATTGATCCTTTTTGGGTTGATCAATTTGGATCCTTCGTTAGTGCATTTGAGAATAAAGGGAATATCTTATCTTTCCCTCCACTCTAAACATTAAATGTAAGGTGAAAAATGATTTGAGTATCAAAACACTCTTATTCCATGAACATCATTTTTTTCCTTTACAGTATGTATTCATGCTATGTCTAAGAGAGCATGATCAAATGTGCAAGTATGAAGAAGATACAGTCAGTTGAAGAGGTACAGCCAGTGAATGCCAGAACAGGGCAAAGATCATGGAAAGAGCCGATAGAGATTGTTTTGGTACAGAAGTTGCACCTATCCTCAGGACTTGTGTCTTTGGATTAGTGATTTTTAGTGATCTCATCATGTTTGGTTAAAGGTGCATGACTTGATTCATCTAGAGAAATAAGTTAGATCTAATTTGGCATAGCGGACTATGTGAAGAGAAGTGTTTGTTCCATTTGAGTAAAGCAGTTGTAATTGATGTTGCACCGACATAATGAAGCGTTGCATGCTTAGTTAAGTGATCAAGATAGATTGTAAAAGATTTCCTAAATCTGACATGTTCGTGTCCCTTGAGGAAGTACTTATAGAAGGTAATTTGTGATCGGAGAAGTTGTAAAAGCCAGAGATAAAAGAAGCATAGCAGAGTGTTAAAAAAACAAAGCTATATCTGTCATATGTTGATGATATAGATATTGAAGTAGAAGCTTTTAGAGTGAAGATAAGATTGTTATAGTTCTTTACAAGAGGTTAAAGCATCAACACACAAAAGGAACTAATCAGACAAGCAGTATCACAGCAGCAATTCACCTTGCAGATACAGTGTGTATAGAAGATCCAGAAGGTTGTAGCCTTCACCATTTGAGTAGTGAGCTCTTGGACAGTGAGTCCTTGGATAGTAATTCCACCACCCCTAATAAGGTTATTGTAAAAGACTCCTAACAGGGTCTGATCCTTAACAAGGTCACTGTACTTCATACATTGTAAAGACAACTACTAACAGGGTTAAGGATCTTCTAATAAGGATTATAAGAAACTAGTACAGAATGTTTGTGTGTACTAATTCCCACTGGGGTTTTCACCTGCATTGGTTTTCCCCGTAATCATTTTTGGTGTTATGAATTGTGTATGTTTATCTTACTTGCATTGATATTCAATTAAGTACTTAAGCATTAAAGTTAAGATTCAAGGTAATAAGAAAAAGTATTAATAGATAGATCACTGATTCACCACCCCCCCCACTCTCAGTGATCCTAATCCTATCAATTGGTATCAGAGCTCTGGTCCTCAGAAAATAAGTTTAACAACTTGAGGATATCATGGACAAGGAAGAAATGAAACACCTAAAAAATAATCTTGAAGCAGCCCTTGAAGAACTTGACACATCTAAAAAAGAAAATGAAGATCTTAAACTAAAAGTTAATGGCATGCAAATACTTATCAAGAAACTGAAAAAAGAATTAAGGAATTGTTCTTCAAATGATTTGGGAGAAGTATTCAAAAATTTGAATGAAGAAAATTCATCTCTGAAGGATCAGATTGAAGAATTAGATGAAAAGCTATGTAACAATCAAGACTCCTATGATGATCAAGTCAAAGTGAACAAGAAATTAGATGAAGAACTGAGACAAGAAAACATGGAAATCTTGGAGCTAAGAAACACGAAGATAAGATGGAATCTTAATTGATTGTAGCAAAGAATCATATTGACAAGTTATACACAAGCAAGGATCTAATAGAATCACAGTTGTATGCTCACAAGGTTAAAGGAGATACCAGCGGTATAGGATACAATGAAGCACAAATCTAGATTGATGCCATGCAAGAAATAATGAAAGTACCAAAGGACATCAGAGATACTAAGGAGATTGGAAATCAGACTAAAGACAATGTTGAACCACCTAAGGATGAATGCAAGCTAGTTGACCATACTTGTTATACCTGTACCAAGCATGGACATATTGCAAGGAAAGAGGTAAGACCCTTCAATGGTTACTGTTATTCATGCAATAAATTTGGTCATAGAGATGTGAATTATAAAATAAGTCAGAAGGACAAGAATCCGAATAATCAAAGAAATCAGAATCAACAAAAACAAAGAAGTTATCCTCAGCAAAATATTAGAACCCCTTAGAACATTACATGTCAGATATGTAATTACAATGGACATACGGCCAAGCAGTGCAGAATGATGAATAATAACATCAGACCTCCTATCATTTGTCACTCATGTGGAAAAGCTGGACACATCTCTAATCATTGTAGATCTAGAGCGCAGAGACAGGAAAGCCCTTAAAATTCAGAAGATTCATTATGGGATGAGGCAGGAGAAATCAAATTTGTGAAAGCTACAGAAGATACGAGAAAGATCTAGATAGAAGTAAAAAAGGATAACAATGTTAACAGTATATTAGATGCATCTGATGTGGACGCATCTCCTATTTCTAGTTAGATAACCCTCATGGTCATAGGTGGAGCTTGATAAGCTCTAAACCCCTGCGCGGCTGGTATACTCACCATATGAGTATGCACCTTGGATTAAAATTGTTTGGTGACATTGTGATGTAGTATACAAGAGAACACGGTCTAAATTATTATCAAGAACAAAAATGGAAGTTACAGTTTCTTTCTATATCTACGCGGAAAGTATTAATAGCGGAAATCTACTTTGAAATCACCAAGTCCTCACTTGCAGTCAGAATAAACAATTGGAGATGATAAAATCCCTAGCAGTTGTATTATTAATGCATTACAGTTGTTCTCAACAGTGAAGAAAGGAGATAGATAATCATTATTTGTTAAGAAAAGTCATTCGAGTTTGAAATGAAGCCCAAGCACAAACACGTCATTTTGGAAATTAGTTGAGAACTTACTTAGCAATTGAGTAAGCAGTTGGATAATCAAAGGAGCACTTGCAGTCGAGTAGCAAAGCGTCATAATTACATTCTTTGAGCAGAGATTGATATCAAGAAAATCTTTGAAGCATCTCAGAAGTGATTTATCAGTATGCTTCAGCGCATGAATTTCATGAAGCAGGGTGGGTCAAAATCTTGTTGAGCAGTGTTCTATGTGAGAATATCAATATAGCTGTTGGAGATTTTTTTTTTTGGAGCCAACCTAATGTTATCCTTGGAAGCGCATACTTATTATTGATCATCTGAGTGTGAATAAAAAAAAAGAATGTTCACGTAAGAGCAGAATTGATTGATGATACAATTTGAAATATCATGTAAAGAAGCAGATAAAACTATTATGACAAGTCCAGAGGATTCTGCACCCATGGCCAAGGACATGGAGGATACATTCATGGTTGATAATGTTGAAGTATTAATGGCAGCAATGGATATTGATCTAGACAAGTTTGAAGAAACATTTGTGAGTACTCAAGAGGCTGATAGTCTTTATATCAGAAAGAGGATATATTGATTTAAGATATCACAGAAAAGGAAGCAGAAAAAGAGAAGACTAAAGTGATGAATAGTTCATCATCATTGTTGCCAAGCTTGACACCCTTAACAGACTTAGACTCATTGGGAGTAAATAAGGGGGAGTATATAATCTAAAGGAGTCATGAAAAATAGATCAGATATTGTAGAAGAGAAGTATATGAAGAAGAGACTCGGTGAATTGGTTAGCAACTTTACACTTGATCTTAGTTCACTCAAGGTTGGTCAAGCATCCTTGAAAGAGTTTGCAGAAAAAGGCAGAGAAGATAATATCAAAATGGGAGTAAAATAATGTATAGAATATGGATTTTTTCATATGATAAAGGTCCTAGCACAGACTTGGAGAAGATGGAGAAGCTATAATATGCATTATGCGCCCATCTACATATTATTGCATTTTGGGAGAAAGAGATTCAGAAGTTGCAGATTGCATATCCAGATGTGTATGCTAAGTAAGTACATAGAAGTGTTTTTTATCACCTTTTTCATTAATGTTAAAGGGGGAGTAGAGTATGAATAATATGGAGTCTAGTATATGAAAAGAGGGAGATATAAGATAGAGAGTTTTTGTAGAAAAATACAGATAGTAACTTCGCCATATTCCTTTGTTGCCATTAATGAAAAAGGGGGAGATTGTTGGCAAGTTGACTATACTGGTGTATATGAATCTATTTAGTGTTTTCATTATGGAAACAAAGTCATATGAAGTGTTGGAGTCAGCACACATTATCAGAAGATCATAAATTGGCTAAGTACAGAAGACTGGACAGTTTGTAGAGTACTAGAAGAACATAGCATCAGTGCACATGCATACGACCGAGTTAGGGCATGTGCCTTTGAATATAATCCTATAAGTATGTATTCATGCTAAGTCTAATATAGCATGATCAGATGTGCAAGTATGAAGAAGATACAGCCAGTTGAAGAGGTACAGCCAGTGAATGCTAGAACAGGACAGAGATCATGGAAAGAGCCGACAGAGATTGTTTTGGTACAAAAGTTGCACTTATCCTAAGGACATGAATCTTTGGTATAGTTATTTTTAGTGATTTCATCATGTGTGGTTAAAGTCGCATGAATTGATTCATCCGTAGAAATAATTTAGAGCTAATATGGCAGAGCGGACTGTGTGAAGAGACACGTCTATTCAGTTTAGAGCAGTTGTAATTGATGTTGCGCCGACTTAATGAAGGGTTGCGTGCTTAGTTAAGTGATCAAGATAGATGGTAAAAGGTTTCCTAAAGTTGACATGTTTGTTTCCCTTGATTAAGTACTTCTAGAAGGTCATTTGTGATCGGAGAAGTTGCAAAAGCAAGAGATAAGAAAAGCATAGCAGAGTGTTAAAACAACAAAGCTATATCTGTCATATGTTGATGATATAGATATTGAAGTAGAATATTTTAGAGTGAAGATAATATTTTTATAGTGCTTTATAAGAGGTTAAAGCATCAATGCACAAAAGGAACTGATCAGGCAAGCAGTGTCACAGCAACAGTTCACCTTGCAGATATAGTGTGTATCAAAGCTCCAGAAGGTTGTAGCCTTCACCATTTGAGCAGTGAGCTCTTGGATAGTGAGTCCTTGGATAGTAAGTCCACCACCCCTAATAGGGTTATTGTAAAATACTCCTAACAAGGTCCGATCCTTAACAAGGTCACTGTACTAGTAGGGTGATACCACAATAGTGGGTTACACTTTTTTGCCTAAACGAACATTGAAGTCTACATTTTGAGAAAAACTTTCACATTCGGATGCATATTGTCATTAAACTGTTTGAAATCGGAAGATGAAGTAAACTAGAGTCTTTTAGGATTTTCTGTCTAGATTCTAAATATATTTTTTTTAATTTTTTTTAAATTGATTTTTATGGTTTTTTTTCTCCCACTAAAACTGCTATGTTGCTGAAAACGTCATTTTCAAAAAGGTACAATGACTTCGTACAACATAACTTTTTTTCTAAAATAGATATCAATGTGATTCTTTTGAATTTGGTTTTCTAACATCCATATGGAGGGCATGCAATTGGTTTGATGATATTATCATGACTATTGCATATTTTATAAATGTTTGAATTAGAGTCAACCGTAATTTTGACATACCTTGACTGCGTAGCTGATAACTTGTGTATTTATCAAAATTCAATTTTTTTTTTTGATAGAAAGAAGACTCCAAGCCGGAGGGCACTGTTATTTTTCAATTTTTTTTTCTCATTTCTACTATTTTTCATTGAACATCAAACTTGGAGGTTTATATTTGATAAAAAACCTACATTCGATGCACGCCAGTAAACATAGACCTAATTAATTCAAAAATTGTCAAATATATATTCATTAGAAAGCTCATTTAGATTACTTGTGTGATGAAAAATAACACCTCCCTATTCTTCCATTTGAGCCCCACGCTTGAGCCCCGAAGCCATGAAAACTAAAGATTTTTGTTAGCCTTTGGAAATGGCCTCTATTCAGAGACTTTCAATAGAAAGTACTTTTGATCAAAACTAATTAGTTTCAATATAAAGTACTTTCTATCAAAAGTACTTTCTTAGTTTAATGTCAGCATGGGTTGAAACCCACCAAAATCTTCACTAGTTAGTTTTGATCAAAAATAGCTTAGTTTCGATAGAAACTAAGTTAGTTTCGATCGAAACTAGGTAAAAAAGGTAGTTTCGATCAAAAATAAGAATGTTTCGATCGAAATAATCAGGTACTTTCTATCGAAAGTAACCGAATAAGTTTCCCACCTCACAGATTTTGTGAAGAATGTATTCCTCCGAAAAAGTGTAACCCACTATTGTGGTATACATACTTCATACATTGTAAAGACAACTCTTAACAAGGTTAAGGATCTTCTAATAAGGATCATAAGAAACTAGTACAGAATGTTTGTGGGTACTAATTCCCACCGGGGTTTTCACCTGCATTGGGTTTCCCCGTAATCATATTTGGTGTTATGAGTTGTGTATGTTTATCTTATTTGCATTGATATTCAGTTCAGTACTTAAGCATTAAAGTTAAGATTCAAGATAATGAGAAAAAGCATTAATAGATAGATCACTGATTCACCCTCGCCCCCTCTCAGTGATCCTAATCCTATCACAGACCTGGCCTGCCAAGGACACCTGTCACTATATCGCAATACCTTGAAGTTTTTTTTTCGTGCATCTTCTGTTTGCATGAAAGTGATGACCATTAGATTAGATTAGATCTGTCATAAGTTTATATGTCGCTAACAAAAAGGAAATGGGCCCATGATCTCAAATGGCCACATGTTGCAACATCACAATGCCTTGAAAAATAAGCAAAAGGCATCTTGTGATCAAGGGAATGCACTGGCCTTAGGATTAAAAGTAACTTTCTCACTGCTAGGGATAAAGAAAATACCACAGGGACTTAGGAAATATGACTTAGGAAAAACTAAAAGTTGATCTCGCTAGGCTTAGGAAATATTAAAGACTTGGCCCCATTCGACAACTTAGACCCATGAATTAAAAAGAACTTAAGTGGATTCAAAAAATTAACAACATTTTATAACACACACAAAAGACTTAGGGTTTAAACATGAAATGGATCAAGAGTTGGAAACAAAGACAATTAGGGCTTAAAAAACCAGGTTTAAAAAATTGCATTAAACATGTATATCGTCGAAAAATGGAAGCACTTCCATTTTGGACTAGTTTATCCCTCTGAGTAAGTGGTTTTGGGTCATGTCAAACCCCTTGAATGGGTCTTTGACTTGAATATGGCTTTTCTCCTATTCTGCCCTATTTTCCACTTCTCTCCAGCCTATTTCTGGCATCCTGCTCTGAAATTTTGAGCTTCTTGACCTTTTGGGTCAAGGTTGACCTCAACCCTGACCTAGTTCTAGGTTAACCTTGACCCTGACCTAGGTCAAATTTGACCTCAACCCTGACCCAGGTTCCAAATTTTAGGTTTCTGGGGTTTCCGGATGTCGAGCTTCAGAAAGATTTAATTCCCGCTTCCAGGTCGGTTGTTTCGATCTTCGAGGCAATGAATCTTGAATTATATTAAATATAGGTCCACTTCTAGAGGTATAGGTCTAATTTTAATTTAATTCTCCTATGTAGGCCTCTCTAGAATATTGTTCCCTAGACTTGTATATAAGGAAACCTTCTCCTCTCATTTTCTCTAAGACTTGGAACCATAAATCATCAACCAAGCAAGAACAATCAAAGTGAAATCTAGGTGTGAAGGAAAAGCTAAGAAGAAAGATAAATATCTATTGAAGCATTCATCTACTCTCAATCATCCAAGCATTCAAGCACCTTCAAGCACTCAATTCATCAAGGAGATCCATTGGTAGCCATTGCAGGATTCAAGCTCTAAGGAGCCCTCTTGTTGAAGATTTCTCCATCCACATCCATGCAAGCCTCTTCCTCTTCCAAGATCCATTCAAGAATGGTGTTGAATATGTACAAGCAATTTCTTTGAGACATCCTACATTCTACATTCTACATTCATTTGGTGCATACATAATTGTGGATCCAAGGATTTGAATCTGCCACAAGGGTTTCTATATAAGCAAGGTGAATTTGTTTATTTACTTTGTTTATTTATGCAATTTCAATTATATTATAAGGTTAATTCCAAAATCAAGGTTTTAACCAAGGCAAACCCCTCCCCCCAACAAACAAACCATTTTTCTTGCAGGGACAGGTTCAGAGCAGCGAATTGGAGTGCAGATCCGGATACCCTTTTCAAAAAACTTATGGGATCCGGAAACAGATTTTCTGTCAAACTGTGCAGGTTATAATCAGAAATTCTGGGTCACAATCAAAACTTTTGGGTCAGAAGTGATATTAATTTCTAGGTCAGAATCAACATTCTATTCTTGGTAAGTATCGGAGATTCTGGGTCAAAATTGGAACTTTTGGGTCAAAGTCGACATTCTATTTTGGGTCAAGATCGACCTTTCTCGAAAAAGAAAAATATTTCTATTTTTTGTAGATCTCACAGTTTCGGTTCATGATCGCAGAAATCAACATTTTCTAAGACCGTTTAACTGGGTTTTCAGTAGGTTCTTTTTCAAAGGTATGTATTTTATTCCATTTTCCTTTGCAAAAATTTCCATATTTACATCCCTTATCAATTATAATTAAATGTAAGATGATTAATGGAGGCTTAGGGTGTGTGCATGGTTACCTTCATGTTCCACTATTTATAACATTAATACACCTAGAAAGACTTATTTTATTGCATGTGATGTTGCTTTGTCCTATCTTGTATTACCTTGTAAGGATATATTAGAGAAATCAGTGGACTTTAATCTTTCTCTTTATGGAGATGAGTTGAGGATTTATGTTAATTCATCTCCTAATGTATGTCTCTTCTATGAGCCTACTTTAGCACATAACTTACATTCTTTCCCCTTTAGGGATCAATCTTTAGTGATTTATGGTGCTCCTACAAGGTTCTTTATTGATATGGATGATAATCCTCCTATTTGGGATGAGCGTTTGGATTTGGATGTTGATTACTCTCTTCCTCATGAAGCCATTGTGGATGATTCTACTTTTTGGGATGAACCCTTGGATAAAGACATTGATTTATCCCCTCATCTTGAAGATGCTTTGAAACAAGAGGGTGAGTTATTAATGGATGACATATTCATACATGATGGTGACTCTTTTTCTAAAACACACTCTCTTTATGCAGACATTTTAGAGAAAGAAGAAGACATTATAGATGCTTTACCTCCATTTGGTATTCCTTCTAGTGATGAGGCATTAGCGGAGAATGATATGAATTCCCTTCATGCTCTCCCTCTTAGTGATGATCTTATGGAGAATCAAGATCCTACCTCATCTCCTCCTAGGATTTCTTCTTTGCATCCTTCTTGTGAATCTATTCGTAGTGTTGAGACAACTAACATGGTTTATCAAAAACCCTTGTTGACTATTAAAGGTTGTCACCGCATTACTATCAAGGTTAAACCTACAGATCCTTTGGATTTCTTTGATAACACAAATTTCATTTCATATGCTTATCGTACAAGGAATAACCCTCAACCTAAACCAGTGGTTCCTACCTATTTACCACCTTCTCAACCCATTCTTCCTCCTCCACTCCATCTTCCTAGCAAGGAGTATGATTTGATAAACCAATTGCGCAATACCCCTGCCAAGATTTCCTTAATGGGAGCTTCTTCAAACTTCACCTACCTACCATGAAGCCTTGCAAAAACCTCTATCAACTCTTCCCACTCCACCTCCTAGTAAAGAGAACTTCAATGCCTTCCTACAATGCATGCATGTTGCCCCGGGTCCTTCTGACATTGTATTTACTCAAAAGGATTTACCTTCTAAAGAAGTACAAAATCAGTATGATGCTCTTATGGTTTTTGTTACTATCAATAAGAGTACCATTCATAGAACCTTGATTTATAATGGATTTGGGCTTAATGTTTGTACCTTGGACATGCTCAAAGCAATTAAAGTTGATCTTTCAACTATTCAACCTGATAATGCTCCTATATGTGGCTTTGATAACATTGATAAGAACACTTTGGGCATTATTTCCTTACCTATCAAAGTAGGTCTGGTCATCATGAATACTCCTTTTCATGTTATGCCTGGACCTCTTAATTATAACCTCCCTTTGGGTAGACCTTGGTTGCATAATATGCATGTTGTTCCTTCCACCCTTCATCATAAAGTCAAGTTTATTCACAACAACATGATATATACACTTATGTAGATGATGCACCAACCCCTTGTTTGAATATTGAAATCCACAATACTCTTATTCCTAATAGCAATCCTTCTTCCTCTAATTCTCTTCCTGGAGATGATTGGGGAACCTTGGATTTTAATCCTACCTTTATTGGAGAGTATAAGGTTTCTGATCTTGATTTTATGAAGCAACAAAGAGAGTTTGAACAATGATCTTTTGCTTCTACTTCTAATACCCTTCGTAATAACTTTGTCATTGCTTATACCCACTATGAATTTGTCAAACCTACTAATGATGACACATTGACTACTGAAGTTCCATTGACTCCTTCTGATATGACTTCTCAATATGGTCATGGTTATTGTTATACACTGAATTTGTGCCTCTGATCTCAAGCTCTCTTGGTCTTGATAATCTAGTATAACAAGGGAGTCATCTCAAGGTTGTGGGACACCTTCTAACTAAGATGAGACCTCCAGATTCTAGGCTGGTTCCTCTTGGATAATCACCTTAACTTGCTCTTCAATAGGAAAGTAAACTTGAGGGGAAAAGGGGTTAGAAGGATTGCATGGAAAGGGAAATAACTGAAAGAAAACTACCTACTAGGTGATGCACCGAATTTGACATGAAAACATAACATACAGAGGATTAAGCCCTGGGTCAACTAACTAAATTGGAGTTGAAACACAAATCTCTTGTATAGGCATGCATAAATATTTCATAACAAGGTCATGATTAAACTAGTTAAGAGGAAAGAATTCACAGTTAATAGCTCAAACATAAGACACAAATTACAACCTGCAAGAAAACATACTCTTCTGCAAGTAGATGCTACAAAGGGACATGATTAAGAGGAAATAAAATATTTCATAGTCAACACATCAACCATCTACAATGCATACAAACAAGTAGAAAAGAGACAAGGCTGACACAATTCAATTGGTTCCAAGAATTACAAACTCTGCATATTATCTCTCACAATGAGTTACAAATTCTCTTTGCCTTTGTCAGGAACTTAGAACAAGTTACAAAAACAAGCAAGCCAAAGGGAAGAAGAACTGGTGACAATGAGTCTTCAACTCATATTTATACAATTTAGCCAACTGCATTATTTAAGAGCAATAACTTCTGGATCAGATTTGGCCTGTCCAGCCACCTTTCTAACTCTTCAAAAGTCTGCAAAATGCAACTTGGTGACCCAAAAGTCATGCCTAGGAAATATCAACATAAATACTCCTTCTCAGAAGCAGTCTTATCCCTCTAGAAGAGTCACAAAAGTCTCTGAAATGTAATAACTCTTCTGCAGACTTTGACAACTGCAACCTCTGATCTTTTTTCAAATCTGATCTTTTTGTAAAAATATCTGATTCCTAGAGACTGAGAGAATATCTAATCTTTCTGACTCTTTTCATTCGCTGAGTAAGCAATGCCATCTGTTCCTTGGCCTGTCGTACTCTGAATCTCTTTTCTTTTTACCGATATGGAAACAAATCTAATCCTGGGATCGACAGACAGTTCTTGGCTCTGAAAACCTTCATCTACCTCATCATCACACAGTCGCGGGCTGCGTTAAACTGACTTTTGATCCATCTCTTTACCTCATATTATGTCTGATCGCGCACTCACCATCCTTTCATACTTTGCCTTTTGGTTCATGCGAGTGAGCGATGCTGCCTCTTTTTCCTCAGTCACAAGCTTGCGAGCTGATCCTTTATTTCACTTGAGTCTCAGCGACTGGGTGCCTATGCATCTTACTTTCCATTTATCCCTTCATCGCACAGTTGCAAGCTCTTTTCTTTGGCCTTTGGATTCTGAGCGACTGAGTGACATCTAATTTCTTAATGCATTTCTGTCTCGGTCGCATACTCACTCAGCTTTTCCATCAGCTTTCAATCTATGCGCGAGTGTGTGACCATCTCTACTTTTTACTCAATCGCTTACTCGCGAGATGATCTCCCTTCACCCTTTTTATCTGGCGATTGAGCGACTTCATGTTTTCTGCTTATCGCACACCCGCGAGCTCCTTTTCTTTTACCTTTTTCAGAGAATTACCTCCGCAGGTAGAAATCCGCCATGGAGAATCAGAAATTCAATTCTTCGCCTTGAGTCCCTTTGGTTTCAGAAAATTTGAAAAGTGCTTCGAAAACTTATTGCGGGGTCCACCACAGTGCCTTTTCGAAAAACCACCTGAGAGGTGCAAAACCCGCAAGCCTTTGCAGAAAATCACCTCCTAAGGTAGAATTCTGCCACATGTAAATTTCTTCTTTTCCCTTTAGCTTTGCAGAAAATGACCTTCGAGGGTAGAATTCCGCCACAAGGAAAAATTCCTTTTTTCCTTTTACTTTTGCGGAAAATGACCTGAGAGGTGCGAAACCCGCAAGCCTTTGCGGAAAATCACCTCCTAAGGTAGAATTCTGCCATATGTAAAAAACCTTCACTTTTTTGACCTTTTCGGAGAATCACCTCCGCAGGTAGAATTCCGCTAGCATTTGCGGAGAATCACCTTTGGAGGTAGAATTCTGCCAAGGAAAAACAAAAATTCAATTCTCCGCAAGCCTTTTTTCTAAGTACCCAAAATTGGTAAAAAGGCACTTTTAGGAGGGAAAAAGGGAAAAGACGGTCACACAGGGCAGATCAGGCCAAGTTACATAAGATGAAAAATTTGGGCAATATTTTGGCGACTTCTGCGGGATGTCAGCCTGCTAGACATGAAAACCAGCTGCCTGAGATATCAAACTATCCATTGGGCATGGATTCATTCCTTGAGCACAAAACTTGACAGGGCAAAACTGTGCACGCGCACTTCTTGGAAAACATGGAAACTACACTAGAAAGCAGGGAAAGGAAAAAACAGGGAACTGCTTACAAGAAAATGAGGACCTACAGAGAGGGATTAACCTCAAAGAAAGGCTTCAAGTGGAAACCATTCACTGAGATTGGCAGGGCATCTCCGTTAAGAGTTGAAAGCTGGAAAGCATTAGATCCTCTGCACTCTGTTATAACAAAAGGTCCACCCCAAAAGGAATCAAATTTTGTGTGTCTGTCGGGTCTGGACCTGAACTCATCCCACTTGAGAACTACATCTCCAACTTTGAAGCTCTTTCCCCTGGCTCTTTTGTCAAAGCTCCTTTTAGTTTGATTCTGATGGAATTCCATATCTTTCATAGATTTGTCTCTGATTTCCTCCAATTCCATCAATTGAGCATACCTGATCTGTAGGGGATCCTCTTTATCGAACAGGGCATACTGAGTGGCTAAGTCCAGAGCTGGCAGTTCTATTGAAAGGGAAAGCTCAGCCTCTCTACCATACACCAACATGTATGGAGAATTACCAATGATCTTCTTCGGGTTAATTCTATCTAACCACAAAGCAGACTTAAGTTTTGTATGCCAATCCCTTTGATTGTCCCAAAGAGTCTTCTTAATTATTCTGATCAGGTTCTTGTTTTTGGATTCTGCCAAACCATTACCTTGGGGATAATAATTTGAGCTGGTATTCAGATAAATGCCATTCTTAACCGCCCAATCTAAGACTTTAAGGCCTGTAAATGCCATTGCATTATCTAAAACAATTGAATCAGGAGTGCCAAACCTATGAATTAAATCATCATAAAAGTTCAGGACAACACTCTCATTGGCCTCTTTTAAGGCCACTGCTTCTGTCCATCTAGTGAAATAATCTGTTGCAGTGAT
>MU226654.1:439251-453458 GCA_018584345.1 Thuja plicata | reverse complement strand
TCAATTGGTTCCAAGAATTACAAACTCTGCATATTATCTCTCACAATGAGTTACAAATTCTCTTTGCCTTTGTCAGGAACTTAGAACAAGTTACAAAAACAAGCAAGCCAAAGGGAAGAAGAACTGGCGACAATGAGTCTTCAACTCATATTTATACAATTTAGCCAACTGCATTATTTAAGAGCAATAACTTCTGGATCAGATTTGGCCTATCCAGCCACCTTTCTAACTCTTCAAAAGTCTGCAAAATGCAACTTGGTGACCCAGAAGTCATGCCTAGGAAATATCAACATAAATAGTCCTTCTCAGAATCAGTCTTATCCCTCTAGAAGAGTCACAAAAGTCTCTGAAATGTAATAACTCTTCTGCAGACTTTGACAACTGCAACCTCTGATCTATTTTCAAATCTGATCTTTCTGTAAAAATATCTAATTCCCAGAGACTGAGAGAATATCTAATCTTTCTGACTCTTTTCATTCACTGAGTAAGCGATGCCATCTATTCCTTGGCCTGTCGCACTCTGAATCTCTTTTCTTTTTACTGATATTGAAACAAATATAATCCTGGGATCGACAGACAGTTCTGGGCTCTGAAAACCTTCATCTACCTCATCATCGCACAATCACGGGCTGCGTTAAATTGACTTTTGATTCTGCGTGACTGAGCGGCATCCATCTCTTTACCTCATATTATGTCTGATTGCGCACTCGCCATCCTTTCATACTTTGCCTTTTGGTTCATGCGAGTGAGTGATGCTGCCTCTTTTTCCTCAATCGCAAGCTCGCGAGCTAATCCTTTATTTCACTTGAGTCTCAGTGACTGGGCGCCTATGCATCTTACTTTCCATTTATCCCTTCATCGCATAGTCGTGAGCTCTTTTCTTTGGCCTTTGGATTCTGAGCGACTGAGCGACATCTAATTTCTTAATGCATTTCTGTCTCGATCGCATATTCGCTCAGCTTTTCCATCAGCTTTCAATCTGTGCGCGAGTGCGCGACCATCTCTTCTTTTTACTCAGTCACTTACTCACGAGCTGATCTCCCTTCACCCTTTTTATCTGGCGACTGAGCGACTTCATGTTTTCTTCTTATCGCACACCCACGAGCTCCTTTTCTTTTACCGTTTTTGGAGAATTACCTCCGCAAGTAGAAATCCACCACGGAGAATCAGAAATTCAATTCTCTGCCTTGAGTCCCTTTGGTTTCAGAAAATTTGAAAAGTGCTTTGAAAACTTATTGCGGGGTCCACCACAGTGCCTTTTCAGAAAACCACCCGAGAGGTGTGAAACCCGCAAGCCTTTGCGGAAAATCACCTCCTAAGGTAGAATTCCACCACGTGTAAATTTCTTCTTTTCCCTTTAGCTTTGCGGAAAATGACCTTCGAGGGTAGAACTCCGCCACAAGGCAAAATTCCTTTTTTCCTTTTATTTTTGCGGAAAATGACCTAAGAGGTGTGAAACCTGCAAGCCTTTGCGGAAAATCACCTCCTAAGGTAGAATTCCGCCATATGTAAAAAACCTTCACTTTTTTGACCTTTTCGGAGAATCACCTCCGCAAGTAGAATTCCGCCAGCCTTTGCGGAGAATCACCTTTGGGGGTAGAATTCTGCCAGCCTTTGCGGAGAATCACCTTTGGGGGTAGAATTCAGCCAGCCTTTGCAGAGAATCACCTTTGGGGGTAGAATTCTGCCAAGGAGAAATAGAAATTCAATTCTCCGCAAGCCTTTTTTCTAAGTACCCAAAATCGGTAAACAGGCACTTATATTTCAATCCTATTTTCTCTAAATAACATTTATGTTCCTATTATGGAGCTCCACATTATGTAAGCAATGTTAGCCTAATCTTTAGGGGCTCTTTTTCTTGCATAGTGTTGTGATCGATATAATAGGTCCCCTTTCATCCTTGTTCCTACACTTGGGGGGGCAAGGATACCATCTCCTTATTTTCTGTCTTTCCAGGATCCACTTTTCCCTTGGTTAAGCAGTATCTATCAATTATGTGATATCCAATCATATAGAAAAATTTTGGTTTGTATTGAGGATCTATGTCCTTGATTATAACCTATTTCGTTGTTTGACATTGGGTTTCCATGGTTAATAAATCTCTCCCCTTGGAAACTGAATAGTGTGCTATCCGTCACAAGGGTTACTTTTTCACTTCTTGCATGATATCTCTTTGCATTCGTCCCTTCCATGGCTTCATAGGAGTTGTGACCTTCTTGGCTTAGACTGGGTGTTGTCTATGGATATTTTCTTGATGTTGTTGATAAAGGCTTTATCCTTGTTCTTTTCTTTCCTTAACATGTCAAAATAGTATGCATTTTTCCATCTTAAGGAGGGGGCATATATATGGCCTCCCTCATTCTATATTATGTATTTTTGTTCTAACCTTTTTTTTTGCAATGCATGCTAAATCATCTGAAGGTAATGCACATAAGTTGCTAAATCCTGAAGAGATACACATTCAATTAAAATTCAATATGCTAAATCCTTGGAAGGTAACGCACATAAGTTGCTAAATCCTGAAGAGATACACATTTCACAAATGTATTCCATGGTGATATGAGGATATGGATCCATGGGTACTTCATAAAAGCTAATAGAAGATGCACTACATACATGCACAATGGCGCTAGAAGGTGCACAACTTTATGAGGTGACTATCAAGTGCTTTTATTGGTAGTCCATTCTATCCTTTTTGTGGTTCACAGTGAGACACACACATAGGTACTAGGCGAGCTAGCCACTCCTCTCTCTCTCTCTTTTTCTTTAACCGGTGATGTCTCTCTTATTGTAAAATTGGGGTTGACAAAGACTTGAGTCCCTAGGGGCTTAAGGATTTCTTTCTCCCTTTTATTTCGATAAGATTATCTTTTCTTTATGATCTCCTTTACCAAGAGTTTGTATCGAGTCCATACTCTTGCTAAATTGGGGGCTAAATCTATCGTTGGAAAATGAAAGCACTTCCATTTTGGACTATTTTATCCCTCCAAATAAGTTATTTGGGGTCATGTCAAACTCCTTGAATGGATCTTTGACTTGAATCTGGCTTTTCCCCTTTTCTGCCTTTTTTTCCACTTCTCTCCGCCCTGTTTTTGGCATCCTACTCTAAAATTTTGAGGTTCTTGACCTTTTGGATCAAGGTCAAACTTGACCCTTACCTAGTTCAAGGTTGACCTTGACCCTGACCTAGGTCAGAGTCAACCTCAACCCTGACCCAGGGTCCAAATTTCAGGTTTCTAGGGTTTCCAAATGTCAAGCTTCGGAAAGATGTAATTCTCACTTTCGGGTTAGCTTTTTCGGTCTTCGAGGCAATGACTCTTGAATTATATTTAATATAGGTCCACTTCTAGAGGTATAGGTCTAATTGGAATTTAATTCTCCTATGTATGCCTCTCTAGAAGACTGTGCCCTAGACTTGAATATAAGGAAGCCTTCTCCTCTCATTTTCTCTAAGACTTGGAACCATAAATCATCAACCAAGCAAAATTGATCAAAGTAAAATCTAGGTGTGAAGGACAAGCTAAGAAGAAAGATTTGAAACAAGCTAAATATCTATTGAAGCATTCATCTACTCTCAAGCATCCAAACATTCAAGCACTTTCAAGCACTCAAGTCATCAAGGAGATCCATTGGTAGCCATTGCAGGATTCAAGCTCTATAGAGCCCTCTTGTTGAAGATTTCTCCATCCACATCCATGCAAGCCTCTTCCTCTTCCAAGATCCATTCAAGATTGGTGTTGAAGATCTATAAGAAATTGATTTGATACATCTTACATCCTATACTTGACATTCTACATTCATTTGGTGCATACATACTTGTGGATCCAAGGATTCAAATCCGCCACAAGGGTTTCTATACAAGCAAGGTGAATTTGTTTATTTACTTTGTTTATTTATACAATTTTAATTATATTATAAGGTTAATTCCAAAACTAGGATTTGACCAAAGCAAACCCCTCCCCCCACAAACAAACCATTTTTCTTGCAGGGAAAGGTTCGGAGCAACGAATTGGAGTGCAAATCTGGATACCCTTTTCGGAAAACTTTCGGGAACCATAAATAGATTTTATGTCCAATTGTGTGGGTCAGAATCGGAAATTTTGGGTCACAATCCAAACTTTTGGGTCAGAAGTGACATTCATTTCTGGGTCAGAATTGACATTCTTTTTTGGATCAGAATCAGAACTTTTGGGTCAAAGTCGACATTCTATTTTGGGTCAAGGTCGACCTTTCTCAGAAAATAAAAATATTTCAGGGTTTTGTAGATCTCACAGTTTTAGTTTGGTAGCTTGAAAATCAACAGTTTCTGAGACTGTTTGGTAGGGTTTTCAGTAGGTTCTTTTTCAGAGGAATGTATTTTATTCCATTTTCCTTTGCAAACATTTCCAGATTTACATCCCTTATCAATTACAATTAAATTTAAGATGATTAATGGAGGCTTAGGGTATCTTTTATGTGCAAATATCCATTGTTCAAAAGCCCATCTAAAGACCTCTATTTTCCATCTTTACAACATGATCAGAACTTTTAGAGCTATGGAAGAATTTTACAGTCCTGACTACAAAGCTCCTACCAATGCCTCCTAAGATATTGACATGATGCAATCACAAGTTTTGAATGTATCATAAGGGTGAGCTGTGCATTTTTTTATTTCCCTTTTAATCACCATGATTTCTTATAATTTTGTTTCTCATTAACAAGCTGGGCTAAACTATTGTGGGAGCCACATTTACCCCACTTGTTAACCATAAATACCCTGTATCTACACAAGAAGCTAACATATTAGAAGTAAATAATTGAATTTCACCAATTTTGTCCAAGCGTTTCCAGTTTTAGCATGATGCAAAATTTGGTAATAGTACTAAAATTTAAGAAATATCAATGGTGGTCCTATACACATACTTTTATCCTCTATCCCTATGCTTCTAGTGATTTTCCCAAAGTTTCAACACACTTTCATTCTCTTTTTACCAATGTGTCCATTTTGAGGATTTTTAAAACTATACAAGTTTTATTATCAATCATCTCACCTATACGTAAAGTATCTACCATTGATGCTTTATCGAGTTTTAAATTTCAAATTTATAAACTATATGTAAATGAACACTATTGATTTACCAAATAAGGAATGATTTTTTATATCACATATCATACAATCTATCCACATTGTTTCTTCTAATACTTAGAAATCTAAAAAATGATTAGTAGTTCATATTCATGAGTATGAGCAACCGACTAAATTCATTGCTCCTTAGGAACTCAACAGTTATAGAAGGGTGACCATATATACATTCCCAAAAGTGTCACATATATGTATTGTAATCTCATGAAAAAAAATCATTAAATTTATCTTGGTGTATTTTTAGATATCTTTTTGTATTTTCATCCTTTTGTGAGCTATTTTTAATCACAATAGAAAAAAAGTATTTATAAAATATCTTTCAAAAATATTTGCAAGGTAGAGAAAGAGGATTTTCTCATATTGCAAGAATGATACACCTAAAATATGTAACATTTGAAAAAAATATAAAAAAAATGGTAACTATATCTCATATGATTTATGAATTAATGATAATTTACAAAAAGCTTTTCCATTTATTAAGTGTAGCAAGTATTGCTAATTTATGCATTAAAAGAACATCATTTAAGCCTACACACATATTATATGTGACTATCTTTCGTAGTTAGGATAATCATCTATATGGAGGGGAATATTAAGGATACAAATAATATATACTATCATATACATAGATCTAAAATTATGTTTTATAGTTTTTCTATCACTATAGTCATCTATTTATTTCCACCCAATAGGTGGATTGATATCAAAAAATTCATCACTTGATCTCAAAGCTTCCATAGTGAATCCTTCTCCTTTATTGACTTTAAAAATTATTCCAATTTTTACTCCAAGGTCATTTTTTAATATCTTAGATGGGTATTTCTCATTATACTTCATTTTGAAATATGAATATCCTTTAAAGAGAGGGATTTTTTTTACTTTATTGAATGACCATACTTATCTATACTTGATCTTCGACTTGTTCACTTCCATTGTACCCTCTTTAAATAGCTTCAAAAAACTTCCTTTGGGAAACACCATTGTTAGTCTAACCTAAATAAAAATGTTTTAAAATATGACCTTTTTTATAGGCCTAGTAAGTGTTGTCTTTGTGCCTTAGAATTTTTCCCCATTTTTTACTTTCTAGATTATTCATACAATGGCAATAGAGAAAATAAGCCAATTTATTTCAAGGAAATTTTAATTATAGCTCCTAGCCCTTCAAATCATCATAAAACATATTCCATATTTCATTTGTTAAATAAGAAATGATTGTTGATATCACATACCATATAATCAATTGACATTGTTCTCATAATAGTTACAACTCCCAAAAAAATAGTAGTTCACATCCATAAGTATGAGCAACCCACTAAATTAATTTCTCCATAGGAACTCACTAATTATAGAAGGGTGACCATCTAGACATTCCAAAAAGTGTCACATCATTATATTGTAGTCTCAAGTAAAAAAAGTCATCAAATTTATCTTGGTGCGTTTATAGTTATCTTTTTGGATTTTCATCCTTTCATCAGCTATGCTTAACCAAGGCACATCCAATAGAGATGCCATTGACCAAGGTTAGGACATGGACAGGAGAGGGGTCTTTGTTGTACAACTTGTCCAAAGGGGTGAGTGCAATATTTGTATCAAGCACCCTCTAGGAAGGTGAAGAGATCGAAGTGATAGTCACCATGTCCACAGTGAAACATTGACTAGGATGGAATTTGGTAGAGAGGTTGCATGTTCACATGACGTTCACCAAAATGTTGAGAAGGAAAAGAATTCACCAACCTAGAGACCAGTTAAAGTCTTAGGGGGTGAACCTTCCCTTGCGCCACCTCACTTCAACTAGCACGTATGGCTAAAGGGATCAAATGTGACATTTGTTGGATAGAATTTTAATTAGTCTAAAGAAATAAAATGGATGTAACTTGGACTAAACAAATACTAGATCAAGATAAATGTTAATAACTAAAGTATATCAAAATGATTAAAAAATATTTTGATTATAGAAACGTCAAGAAAAGGATAAATTATATAGAATAATCACCAAGATATGTAAGCTCGCTATCCAAGATAACAATGGGAGTCCTAGATGATAGTATAGGTAGAAGATGATAACTTTTGGCGCACTTACATCCTATATGGATAGAGTATACAGACTACAATAGTACTCAAATGAAAATAAAGAGATTGAATAAGAAGGAATATGTTAACAAAATAATGGAGACTATTATTATAATACGAGAATAATGATAAATGAAGGAGAGAAAAAGTGTAACACAAGATTTGATATTTGATAGAGTTGATGTGGTGAACTTTTATCTTCATGAAACATGTACACACAAAGATGAGGAAAGAGTTGATGTGGTGAACTTGTATCCTCATGAAAAAATAAATTATTTTTTATTTTTTATTTTGTTAAAAAAAGTGGTGAGCTACTCAACTTTATTGATGATTTAAAGGAAATATATAATTTGAGAAAAAAGAGATGAAAAACTAAAATGGGTCACCCTACAAACACTAGCTGACAAATAAAGTATACATATTACCCTTACCCACAATTTTCAGTTTTCCATCCAAATATGCATAAAAAATAGTTGTTTACAAAGTCGGATATAATGCATTATAATACTTAGAACAAATAAAAAAATTATTCATATGTCAACTATATGCTTTGAGACAATAGAAACATATAAAGAAAAGGAAAGAAAGAAATAGGAAAAAGAGAAGGGGGTGTTTCCGTATGAAATTTCCAACAAGGAACAAAACTTATAGCTAGGTGTGTAACAAATTTTCAAGGTACTAAAATTTAAGAAATATCAATGGTGGCCCTGTATACATAATTTTATCCTCTAGCCTTATGCTTCTAGTCATTTTACCAAAGTTTCACCATGTACTTTTGTTCTTTTTTGACTAATGTGTCTATTTTGAGCATTTTTAACACTATGAAACTTTTATTATCAATCATCTTGAATATATGTAAAGTATCTACCATTGATGCTTTATCGAATTTTAAATTTCAAAGTTATAAACTATAGGTAAATGAACACTATTGATTTGCCAAATAAGGATTGATTTTTGATATCACATATCATACAATCTATTGACATTGATGCTTATAATACTTAGAACTCTAAAAAAAGACTAGTAGTTCATAATCATAAGTATGAGCAACCAAATAAATTTATTGCTCATTAGGAACACACTAGTTATAGAAGGGTGACCATTTAGACATTCCAAAAAGTGTCACATCATTACATTGTAATCTCATGAAAAAAATTATTAAAGTTATGTTGATACATTTTTAGATATCGTATAGGATTTTCATCCTTTTGTCAATTAGCTTTAATCACAATAGAAAATAAAGTATTTATTAAACATCTTTTAAGATGAGTTTCTCAAATTGCAAGAATGATAAACCTAAATGTAACATTTGGAAAATTTTTTAAAATGGTAACTATATCTTCTATGATTTATGAATTAATGATAACTTACAAAATGATTTTCCATATATTGAGTGTAGCAAGTATTACTAGTTTATGCATTAAAAGACATAATTTAATCCTAGACACATATTATACGTGACTATATTTTCTAGTTAAGATAATCATTTATATGTAGGGGCATATTAAGGATACAATTAATATATACTATCATATACATAGATATGAAATTATTTTTTATAGTTCTTCTATAACTGTAGTCATCTATCTATTTCCACCCAATAGGTCAATTGATATAAAAAAATCATTACTTGATCTCAAAGCTTCCATATTGAATTCCTTGATTGACTTTAAACCTTGTTCTAATTTGCACTCCAAGGTCCTTTTTTACTCTCTTAGATGAGTATTTTCTCATTATACTTCATTTTGAAATATGAATATCCTTTAAAGAGAGGGATTTTTTCTATTTTATTGAATGACCATACTTATTTGTACTTGATCTTTGACTTGTTCACTTCCATTGTACCCACTTTTACTAGCTACAAAAAATTGTCTTTGGGCAACACCATTTGTAGTGTAACCTAAATAGAAATGTTTTAAAACATGACCTTTTTTTATTCGCCCAGTAAGTGTTGTCTTTGTGCCTTGGAATTTTTCCCCACTTTTTAATTTCTAGATTATGCATAAAATGCCAATAGAGAAAATAAGCTAAAATAAATTATATTATTCATTCAAATAGTTCACAGTCCCAATATAAATTTATTTCTAGTTAATAATAATTCATAGCCCTTCAAATCATCATAAAACATATTCCATATTTTATTTGTCATATAACAAATGATCGTTCATATCACATATCATATAATCTATTGGCATTCTTGCTCATAATAGTTGCAACTCCCAAATAAATTAGTAGTTCACATCCATAAGTATGAGAAACCCACTAAATTAATTTCTCCACAGGAACTCACTAATTATAGAAGGGTGACCATCTAGACATTCCAAAAAGTGTCACATCACTATATTATAGTCTCATGCAAAAAAAGTCATCAAAGTTATCTTGGTGTATTTATAGTTATCTTGTTGGATTTCCATCCTTTTGTCACCTATGAATAATCACAATAGAGATAACTGTGTTTATAAAACATCTTTTAAAAACTTGTGCAAGATAGAGAATGAGAATTTTCTCAAATTATAAAAAATGATACACTTAAAATAGGTACAATTTGGAAAATATAAAAAATGGTCTTTGTATCTCACATGATTTGTGGACTAGAGATAATTTATAAAAATATTTTTCATATGTTGAGTGTACCAAACATTGCTAATTTATACTTTAAAAGACATAATTCAAGCCTAAACACATGTTATATATAACTATTTGTTGTAGTTAAGATAATAATCTATATGTAGGGGCATATTATTGATACAAATAATATATACTATCATATACATACAACTGGAATTATTTGTAATACTTTTCTCTATTACTATAGTCATCCATATCTTTCTACCCAATAGGTGGATTGATATCAAAAACTTCACACTTAATCTCCAAGCTTCCATAGTGAATTATTCTCCTTGATTGACTTTAAACCTTATTCCAGTTTGTACTCCAAGGTGTTTTTTCAATGTCTTAGATGGCACATGCACTTGCCTTGAGACTTGAAAAAGAAGGGACATAAGATGAAGCATGTTGAGCCACATGAAAAAGATGAGAGAAGGAAGGTCCTATAGATTTCAGATTTTAGTCCCCGACTGTATACACTTGATAAGAAAGGAACCTTATGTCATGTCGGGGATGCAGAGGGTCTATCAAAGTAGGCCAAAAATGGTTAAGGGAGAAGCCCCATAGGAAACTCAAGGACGATATCTTATATCATAGATAGTATGAATATTCCCTCCATGATGAAACTTCAAAAATTTATGGATAACATATGAGAAGACTCCCTTAGAGTTCATCCAGTGGATACCTAGCTTGACCTTGAAGAGGTCCAATTTAGGAATCACCACACATGTCAACAAAATCACTTTTGATCCTATGTGTACCATTAAAGTGATGGACCCAAAAGGGGGAAGAGATATCCCATCATGTGTCTTAATTGTGGCGAGAGACTAATCATATTTTCCCAGGTTCAAGTAATCGGCAAAGAGTACCTCCTCTGTAATTAATTCTACCCAGCAAGTAGGATCAACAAAGACATGTCTAATAGAGATGACATTGATGGAGATTAGGACATGATGAACTATAACTGATTAAATGTTTGAAGATGTTAAGTTGATGATCACCAAGCTGTAAAAAGTTAAATGCAAGACATTAAATCTTGTTAATGTATTGTATTGACATTGATGTCAACTTGATATAATATTATTGGTCATATTCATATTGTCAAAGACTTCATAGAACCACAAAGAAAAAAGGTTATGGTTTCAGTAATGCATAAAAGTTCAATATTCACCAAGTGACAACAAACATCGACGGACAGTGCACCCTGACAGATAGAGAAACCTGAGAGAAAAGTCACAGTGATACCCGAGCAAGAAACCTCAGTAGCATTACCGAGCACAACCAAAAGTGTTTCCCGATGGACAGACAACCCTGACAGACAGACAACCCCAATGGACAGATAGAGATGCCCGAGGACAACTGAAGCCAAGACCGAGAAAACAATGAGTTAGACACTGATCAGAACTCCAGTTCAAAAATGACAAAAGACTTAGCTAGCAAGAGATAAATATGGAGTTAACTGGTTGATTACATTGTTTGTATCGACAAAGTTAAAAGCTAGAGTTTTAAAGCTAGTTTTATTCCTGAAAAAAAAAAAAAAGAGATCTACAAGATAAATCTAATGCATCAAGATTGGCCAGATTTTTGGATCACGTCAAGAACAAGAAATTCAAGAACCTAAAAATGGTGAAATCATGTCTATAAAAGAGACAATCTATTCATTCATTATAGACCTGATCAATCAAGCTGAAGGAAAGAGCTAAGGATTTTTGTGGACACTGAGCAACAGAGGAACAAACAACATTCACTAAGAAGAAAAGAAGTGGAGAAAAGGTATTGAATTGATACATTGATCAGAAGGTATAATGAGCTTACAATAGATCTAAAAATTTGCAATTCAAGTTGTATGTGTGAACAGATCATATTCATTGTTTCAGTTTAACCATTGGAGAAAAAATTCTTTTGAGAGAGAAGGATCTAAACAATCCTTTACATATTGAGATACATCCCAAGGAGTATCAAAAGGTTAATTCATGTTGATAAGCATAGTGAATGCGGAGAGATCAACTGATTAACTGTTAGTGATAAATCCTCTAACAAGGTCCCACTTAACAGTGTGTTTGTAACCTTTAATAGGGTTGGCTCTTCATCGATCTCACTTTAGAAGAGTGAAAATTTTGGGTTATCGGTCCCAAGTGGTTTTCCCCTAACAGGGTTTCCACGTTAAAAATACATGTGTCAAATGTGTATATGGTTCATTGCTTTGATGTTTTGCTTTACACATTGCTAAAACAGGATAGATCAGTAAACACTAAGTCATTTGCTATATTTCAGTAAATACTAAGAATGCTAATCGGTAAAGCATAAGAATAAGGATTAACAAGGAACTCCGAGCAGTAGTTATTTGATATAATTGTTTAAAGGCATTCATCCTGTAGGATAGAAGATAACAAGAGGTTTATATTTCAGATATAAATTTTTGGGTTGATTTATTAGATTAACTTTTGAAGCCACTGATTCACCCCCCCCCCCACCACCCCTCTCATTTATTCTAACAATTTGTATCAGATCTTGTGTGGTTGAAAGGAAGGTTTAACAACCTAAGCTAAAGATCACAAGATGAGAAAGAGGGATGCGTCTAAGTTGAACAAGGATAAATTTGCATCATGGAAAAGTAGAATAAGACTCCACTTATCAGGTACTGGAAATGATGTTACTCAATACTTGGCCGATACTAAATATGTGTTGCCTATAGGACCTCATACACTTGATCAGTTGAGAGAAAATCATGACCATAATGTCATGATGATAGAACTTGCTTCCTCTCTCTCTCTCTCTCTCTGATGTTTAATTTGAAGATGTCAAGACTTGCACCACTGCAAAGTAGATGTGGGATAAATTGAAGCTAGTACATGGAGGTGATGTCAATGTACTAAGGGCTAAAGTAGAGAGCCTCAGAGGAAAATTTGATGACCTTAAAATGAAAGAAGGAAAAAACATCACTCTGTATAGTGGCAGGAACAAAGACATTGTAAATGCCATTCGAGGAGTTGGAGGTGTACTTGAAGAAGAAACAGTGGTAATTCAAATCCTAAGAACCTTATTGCATGTTTATGTTATTAGAGTATCTTCTATACAAGAAATGAGAACAGTAGCAAACAACAATGTTACTCTAGATAGTTTGATTGGTAGACTAATTTCATTTGAGATGAATAAATTTGTGTATCATCTTAAAATGGAAGCACTTCCATGATAAAAATGTTTAGCCCTCCATAGGGGATGTTTTTTACCACCATCATACTCTCCCCTCATTTATGCATCATCTCCTCCTTCTGTGCCTATTTACGACCCTAATTGGGCCTCTCCGGGCACCTTCTATCCCACCTGGCACTTTTTCCAGGAGTTCCGACCCCCTAGGTCAGGGTCGAACTTGACCTTGACCTAGGTCCCCATTCCAAATCTAGAATCTTGTCGGCTTCCGGAGGTCATCAAAAATTCATTTTTCCCGCTTCCGGGTTGGTGGTTTTGGGTTCCAAAGTGACAAATCTTAAATTATATTTAATATAGGTCATCTTCTAGGGGCATGGTTCTAATTGGAATTTAATTCTCCAATGTCACTCTCCTTAGAAGATTGTGCCCTAATTTCATATAAAAGGAATCTTTTCTCTCTCACTTTCTCTAAGTCTTCAAAGTGTAAAAAAGTTCTAACCAAGATTTTATCTAGAAGCAAAAGGTTCAAGCATTCATTGTTCTACATGTTTCCAAGATTTCAAGGTGTTCAAGTCTTCCTCTCAAGAATTCAAGCTCTCCATTGAAGATCAAGGATTCAAGCTTTCAAACCATTTGAAGGGATTTGGTTCCAACATTCAAGATTCATCATTCAAACCCTAGATCTAGCCATCATGGTGGTGTGATCTTCCTTCAAGATCCTTTGTGCATTCTCAACACTCATTCATTCTCTTCAAAGTGGATTCCAAGCATACAATCAAGGGGGTTTATGGTTTCTATTGAGTCCAAGATTTTACATTTGTCTGATGCTGAATGTGGACCTCTCTATTAAACACAAACGCAACATAGTCATTACACAATCAAAGAATTTACAAAGACAAACATGGATTGTTTTCTCTGCAAATGTGATTGAAGCGACCTGTTGCCTCCTAATTAGGTGTGATTGCTGCAGTTTACCCTCAGAACAAGAGCCAACAACCTGACCATCTCTAATACGGAGGATTTTATAGTGCAAGTATGTGAAGAAGAGCCATCAATTGTGAGAAATATGCATCTAGATATGAGAAAGTGTTGTTATTCTACGAATTAAGACCTGATTAAGCTATGAAATTGAAGTGCAACTAGTCTAGAAATGAAGTGCAATTAAGCTATGGAAGTAAAAGTGTAATTAAGCTAAGAACTTGAATGCTTCTAATCTAGAAAGAAATTGCTTGAAATCTAGAAAAGAATGCTTTCTAGG